>PVJI01027540.1:0-17480 GCA_004026765.1 Micronycteris hirsuta
CAACAGTGCACTTTTTAATATATTACTGGGTGTGGTTTGCCAAAATTTTATTGAAGATTTTAGTGTCTATGTTCATCAGTGATATTGGCCTGTAGTTTTCTTTTTAAGTTGTGTCTTTGTCTTGTTTGGGGATTAGGATGATGGTGGCCTCATAAAAAGAGTTTGGTAGTCTTCTATTCTTGGATTTATTGGAATAGTCTGTGAAGGATAGGGGTTAGTTCTTACTTATGTTTTGTAAAATTCTTCTGTGAAACCGTCCAGTCCAGGGTCTTTCTGTGTGGGGAGTTTTTGATTACTGCTTCAATTTTATCAGCTGTTATCAGTCTATACAGGCTTTCTGATTCTTCTTCATTCAATTTTGGTAGATCATATTTTCCTCGAAATTTGTCCATTTCACCTAGGTTTTCAAATTTCTTGGCATATAGTTCTTTGTAGTAATTTCTTACAATCCTTTGTATCTTTGTGGTATCAGTGTAATCTCTCCTGTTTCGTTTCTGATTGTGTTTATTTGGTTTCTCTCTCTCTTTTTTCTTGATGAGTCTGCTCATGTCTTTCTGATGGATTCTTCCCCTGAGTATTATGAAATGTTCTTATGGGTCTTTTTTTATGGCCTTTGTTTTGAAGTCTATTTTGTTAGATATAAGTATTGCTACCCCAGCTGTTTTTTCCTGTACATTTACTTTGAATATTTTTCCAAACTTTCACTTTCACTCTGTGTAAGTCTTTTTTTCTGAGTTGGGTCTTTTGAAGACAGCATATGTGCGAATCTTGTTTTCTTATCCATTCAGCTACCCTTGTGTTTTTATTGTAGCATTTAATCATTTACGTTTAAGGTTTTTATTGATAGGTACTTATTCATTGCCATTTTACTCCCTTTGTACCTTTGTTCCTTTCTCCCTGTTTTTCTTCCTCTTCTTAAAGCAGTCCCTTCAGCATACCTTGCAATGCTGTTTTGGTGGAGGTGTATTCTTTCAGTCTTCTTTTGCCTGGGACACTCCTTATTTTGGCATATATTTTAATTGAGAGGATCACTGGGTAGAGTAGTCTTGGTTGCAGGCCTTTGCGTTTCATTACTTGGAATATTTCTACCATTATCTCCTGAGTTGTAGTTCATCTGTTGAGAAATCAGCTGCTAGCCTTATCGAGCTAATTTGTCTGTTACTTCTTGTTTCTCTCTTGCTGCATTTAAGATTCTCTCTTTGTCTTTAAAACTTGACATTTTAATTATGATGCGTCTTGGAATTGGCCTCATTGGCATCTTTATTGGATCTCTCTGTGCTTCCTGAACTTCTGTGTTTTTTCCCCTCTCCAAATTTAGAAAGTTTTCTGTCATTATTTTTTTAAACAGGGTTTCTATCCCTTGCTCTTTTTCTTCTCCTTCTGGTATTCCTATGATTTTAATGTTGCTCTGTTTCATGTGGTCTTGTAATTCCCTTAAGCTATTTTCATGATTTTTGAGTCTTTTCCAGGGTGCTGCTCTACCTGGGTGTTTTTTACCTTGTCTTCCAGCTTACTCATTTTCTCCTCTGCTTCATCCAGCCTTCTTGTGATTCCTTCTAGTGTGTTTTTTTATTTCAGAAATTGTTTCTTTATTTCTTCCTGGTTCTTGTATAGTTTCCATTTCCTTTCTCATACTGTTGTAGTTCTCACTCAGTTCCTTGTAGTTGTCTGTGAGTTCCTTTGGCATCCTTATAGCCATTCTTTTGAATTGTATATTTGATAGTTTGCTTGCCTTCATTCATTTAGCTCTTTTAGTGGGGAGTCTTCCATTCCTTTTGATTGCATTTTGTTTCTTTGACACCCTATTTTAAGTGAGTCTTTTTGTTTGTTTCTGCGATTCCTGATGTTCTGCTTTGCTAGCTGTCTTTATAGGGTGAACTTCTATGGTAGGAGTTCTATGGGACTCAATGATGTGGTCTCTTTGATCTCATTGTCTGGATGTTCTAGAGTTGCCCTTTCTTCTATTTGTGTAGGCTTTCTTGTTGCACTTCAGTTTTTTTCTATTGGTGGCTCCTTTGTTAGTGGGTTCTCTCCAGTGGGTTTACTGATATTCACAACTCCAACCTTATCTTGTATGTGTTCAGGGCCTGGGCAAAGGTGAAATGGATTAGCATAGCAGGAGAGTATTTTGTGTGATTTAAAGTGTCAAGAAGTAGAAAATAGATAGGAGATTCTTTGGAGAAGTACAGCAATAACCAAGATAAGTCTCTTATTAGGGAGAAAGAGATTGTGAGCTGACTACAGAAAAAAAGTGCTTATTTGAGGTTAGATGGTGAATGTAGTGAGAGTAAGGGCTAGAAAGTTAACATAGTGTGCAGAAGAATAACGTTAACCACAACATTAAGAAAGTTCAGGAAGATAATGAAATGTACCAAACCAGGGAAGGAGGCTGTGTGGGAATTGGAACAATAATATAACAAGAAATATATGATCTGAACAAAAAGGATAAAAAGTAAAAGTCCAAGAGTAGTATGTTACGGGAATACAAGTGAAGTGATGGAGGGGACACTGAAATGCAGTACAAAAGGAAGAACAAAGAATACCAAACAATGAAAGCAAACAAACAACACAAACAAAATTAAATGGAAAGAAGAGAAATAAAAAAATAAATACTTTTAAAAAGTAAATATAAAAATAAAAAGTAAAAGATATAATGCAAGTTCTGTAGGATAGTAGGGTGAATTTTTTCCCAGTTGTTGGTTTTAGCTTTCTGATCTCTCTGTGGATCTGTTTTGGTTCTTTTACAACTCCAGGTCTTATTGTGTCACATTTGGTAAAAAGAAAGAGAAAAAAGCCTCCTGCTGACTTCACATCTGCCAATCTGGTTCTGCTAGTGTTTCTGGATGCTTCAGGCAGAGTGGGGCTAGGCTCCTTCTATTTCCTTTCTTGTGGTTCTGCATTGGGTGCTTGGACATGACTACAATATTCACAGGTGTCCAGCCTCTAGCCCATGCCCTCAGGGTGCTGAGAGGTCCCCACTGTCTGTAAGCGCCAGACTTGCACCTTTAATCCACCTCGTTGTGTCACCCTTCCATTAGTCCGTGAGGTGCAACGAGTGGGAGCAATTCACACCCCTCCTCCCTCTTTGCTGGGTTAGGCACTGTGCAAACACCTAGTCCCTTCCAAGCAGTTTAGTTCCTTTATTAAATTAAATCTCTCTGAGGGCTGCTACCTCTCTGAGCCCTTGCTACCTTGCTTTGATCAGTCTGTGAGCCACCCTGATTTGCAACAAATCGCTACCCTCCTCCTCGCTCTTCACTGGCCTGGCTGTGCTGTCGCACATAGAAGAGTTCCTTGCTTAGTGGCTGAGATCTTTTGTTTTGAGTGAATTCCCCTTGGTTGCTTAACAAGTGCCTGGCTTTTCAAACAGCCCAACTGTCTGACCAGTCCCTAAAGACTATCAGGGTCAGGGTCAGTCACAGCCCAATTCTTCTTCTACCTCCAGGTGTCACCCAGTTCCGCAATTTCAATGGTACTGTCCCAGCCTTCAACTACAGTCCCAGCTCGGGAAAACTGCTTCTGTGTGTCCAGTGAATCTTTATCTCCCTAGTGGCTTCAAGCATCCAGGTCTCTCCTGGCACGGAAATAGCTACTGGGCTCTGGGAGGGTTGGGAGCTGCAAAGTTACAATCACTGACCTGGCTCTCCTCCAAAGCTCCTGTGGCAGCTAAGTCCCTGGTGCAGGACCTGGGGATTTTCCCTTTGCCCTACAAAATCTCCTTACCATCCATTTTTACACTTCCTCTGTAATATTTGGTTTCCAAACTTCATATAAGCTTGGATTCCATTGACTGCTCGTTATGTTCTTCAGAATATCAGCTAAGTGTCCCAGTTTGGTGCATGAGCAAGGGGATTCACCTCCCACCTACCTCACCACCATCCCTGCTATATATTTTTTAGATCTAGCAGTTATTTGGTGTTGTTTTTAGTATTTTCTACATACAATATCATGACATCTGTGAATAATGGGAGTTTTACATCCTCCTTTCCAATTTGGATGTGTTTTATGTCTTCTTCATGTATGATTGCTGCGCTAGAAGTTCCAGTACTATGGTGGCAATTTTGGGGGAATTTTTTATTATAAATGGGGGCTGAGTTTTATTGAATGCTTTTTCTGCAACTATTGATATGATCGTGTGATTTCTTTCATTCTGCTTGTGTGATATATTAAGTTTATTAATTTGCCAATACTGTATCAATCAGCCTTGCATCCCCAACATAAATCCCACTATACCATGGTATATGACCTTTTTAATATATTTCTTGATCCAGCTTGCTAGTATTTTGTTGAAGATTTTAACGTCTATGTTGGTCAGAGATACTGGCCTATAATTTTCTTTTTGTGGTGTTTTTATCTGTTTTTTTTTTTTAAACAAGAATAATGCAGGCATTGTAAAAAGAGCTTGGAAGTCTTTTCTCTCCTTGTATTTTTGGAATAGTTTGAGGCCTTGAGAATGGTGGTTAATTCTTTAAAAGTTTGGTAAAATTCACCTTTGAAACTGTGCAGTCCAGAACATTTCCTTTCTTTGCTAGGAGTTATTTGTTTATTACTTCAGTTTCATTAGTTGTTATTGGTTTATTCAGGTTTGCTGATTTTTTCTGAATCAGTTTGGAAGATTATATATTTCTGGGTATTTTTCAATTTCTCCCCATTTGTTCAATTTGTTGGCATATAGTTGTTTATGTATTTTCTTACAATCCTCTGTATTTCTGTCATGTCAATTATTACTTTACCTCTTTCATTTCTTATTTTTTAATTTTTAATATATTTTATTGATTATACTATTACATTTGTCCCATTTTTTCTCCCCTTTATTCCCTTCTGCCCTGAATCCTCCCCACCAGCATTCCCCCACCTTAGTTTATATCCATGGGTTGTACATATAAGTTCTTTGGCTTCTCCATTTCCCATACTATTCTTAACCTCCCCCTGTCTATTTATGCTTCATATTCCTTGTACCTTTTCCCCCATTCTACCCCCTCCTCCTCCCTACTGATAACACTCCATGTGATCTCCATTTCTGTGATTCTATTCCTGTTCTAGTTGTTTGCTTAGGTTTTTTTTTTTTTTTTTTTTAGGTTCAGTTGTTGATAGTTGTGACTTTGCTGTCATTTTACTGTTCATATTTTTTATTGCCTTTTTCTTAAATAAGTCCCTTTAACATTTCATGTAATAAGGGCTTGGTGATGATGGACTCCTTGAAATTTATCTTATCTGGAAAGCACTTTATCTGCCCTTCCATTCTAAATGATTGCTTTGATGGATAGATTAATCTTGGATGTACATCCTTGCCTTGCATGACTTTGAATACTTCTTTGTAGCCCCTTCTTGCCTGCAAGGTTTCTTTTGAGAAATTCTCTGACAGTTTTATGGGAACTATTTTGTAGATAACTCTGTCCTTTTTTTCTTGCTGCTTTTAAGATTCTCTCCTTATCTTTAATCTTGGGTAACTTAATTATGATGTGCCTTGGTGTGTGCTTCCTTGGGTCCAACTTCTTTTTGGACTCTCCAAGCTTCCTAGAATTCCTGGAAGTCTATTTCTTTTGCCAGATTGGGGAAGTTCTCCTTCATTATGTTTTCAAGAAGTTGTCAATTTCTTGCTCTTCCTCTTCTCCTTCTGGCACCCCTATGATTTGCATGTCAGAATGTTTAAAGTTTTCCCAGAGGTTCCTAAGCCTCTCCTCATTTTTTTGTTTTTTTTGTTTTTTTTGTTTTTTTTGCATTCTTGTCCCTTCATTCTGTTCTGGTTGGATGTTTATTTCTTTCCTCTGATCCAAACCATTAATTTGAATCTCAGTATCCTTCCTGTTACTGTTGGTTTCCTGTACATTTTCCTTCATTTCACTTTTCATAGCCTTCACTTTGTCCTCTATTTTGTGACCATACTCAATCATTTATGTGAGTATCTTTATTACCAATGTTTTGAACTCTGCATCTGATAGGTTTGCTAGCTCTTCATTGCTTAGTTGTGTTTTTGGAGCTTTGATCTGTTCTTTCATTTGGGCCATATATTTTTTTTCTCAGTACACCTGGTACATAGTAATGGGTAGAGCCTTAGGTATGCACCATGGTGGGGCAACCCACACACCTGTGTTATGGCATTGTATGTGGGGTAGGGGTCTGAGAGGGAGCAATGCCACTTCCTTGGCTCTCAGCAGGCTTTCAGTGAGTTTCCCCGCTACCCACAAGCAAATTGGGCCCTTCTGGTGATGGTTCTGGGAGGTGAATTTGTGTACATTGTAGGGCCCTATGGGTCTCTCCAATGAACTCTTCTGTGAGGCTGGTATTTTCTCCTGCTGCTACAACCCTCACAGGTTTTTACAGTCAGAGATTTTAAGGCTTCATTTCCCTGCACTGGAACTCTAGACTGTGCAGCCTGTCTCTCACTCTTGTTGTTCCTCCTGTTTTATCTGCATGCAAATGTGGGACCAACCAGTCTACTAGCCACTGCATCACCTGTCTCTCTGCCAGCCACTGCCTTGCCACTAGTCCTGTTCACCCCAGCTGCCTGTCTCCTCCTCTCTTACTTGTCTTGATGAATGTTTCTTCTTTAACTCCTTTGTTGTCAGACTTCCGTATAGTTCAATTTTCTTGCAGTTCAGGTGTTTCTGTTTTTAAATTTGTTTTTGTCCTTCTTTTGGTTGTGCAACGAGGCAAAGTATATGCTCCTATGCCTCCATCTTGGCCAGAAGTTACCTCTTCTATTTCTGATAATGTTTATTTGTGTCTGCTCTCATTGTTTCTTGATGAGTCTGGCTAAAGGTTCATAAATCTTGTTTATCTTTTCATAGAATCTGTTCTTAGTTTTATTTATCTTTTGTAATTACTTTGTAACGTCTATGTATTTTATTATCTCATTTCTTATATTTACTATGGGCATTGTTTGTTTTTCTTTGTATAGTTTTAGCTTTAGGGTTAGATTGTTTATTTAAGATTTTTCTTCCTTTTTAAGGCAGGACTGTAATATTATGACCTTCCCTCTCACTGCTTTCACTGTGTCTCATATATTTGGATTTGTTGTGTGTTCATTTGTTATTTGTTTCCAGGTAATTTTTTCCTTGATATTGTTGGTAACCCATTTATTGTTTAATAGCACAGTATTTAGTCACCATGTGATTGAGTGTTTTGGGTTCTTTTATTGTAGTAAATTTCTAGTTTTGTGCCATTGTGACCTGAGAGGATACTTAATATGATTTCAACCTTTTTGAATTTGTTAAGACTTATTTTTCATCCTAAAATGTGGTCTATCTTTGAGTATGTTTAATGCAAATTTTAGAAGAATGTATGTGCTGCTATGGGATGAAATGGCCTTATGTATTTATTAAATCCATCTGATGTAATGTGTCATTTAAGGTCACTCTTTCCTTGTGGATGT
This sequence comes from Micronycteris hirsuta, assembly GCA_004026765.1. NCBI lineage: Eukaryota > Metazoa > Chordata > Mammalia > Chiroptera > Phyllostomidae > Micronycteris > Micronycteris hirsuta. Next base: position 7,376 of record PVJI01027540.1, read on the forward strand.
TTTGTCTGAAATAGCTATCTAGTGATGATAGTGGGGTGTGAAATTCCCCCACTATGACTATATTGCTGTTAAACTCTTTCTTAAAGTCTACCAACAGTGTGTGTGCATAAAAAAATATATATGTGTGCGTATATATGTGTGTACATATATATAATATATGCAACATAGTGTACCAACAGTTACATATATGTATAGTTACTCTTATATTGTTTGAATATATATTTACTAAGCTAAGGTCCTCTTGTTTGATCGATCACTTAATATTATGTAAAGATCTTCTTTGTCTGTTGTTAAGGCCTTTGTTTTGAAGCCTATTTTGTCAGATATAAGTATTGCTATCTCAGCTTTTTTGTTTGTTTTTTTCCATACTTTCAGGTTGTGTAAATTTTGTTTTGAGGTGAGTCTCCTTGTAGACAGTATGTTTTATTATTCAATTCAGCTACCCTATATCTTTTTTTGGAACATTTAAAGTTATTATTGATATATGCTTATTTATTGCCATTTTTAAACTATGTTCCTCTATTTCTTCTTCTTAAAACAGTGTCCTTAACAATTATTGCAACACTGGTTTTGGGGTAATAAACTCATTTAGCCCTTCTTTTGTCTTGGAAGTTCTATATTTTACTTTCAATTTTAAATGATAGCCTTACTGGATAGAAATTTTTTTGTTTCAGGTCCCTGATTTCATAAGCTTGAGTACTTTATGGCAATCCCTTCTGGCTTGAATTTTTCTGTTGAGAAATTAGCTGAGAGCTTTATGTGAACTCTCTTGTAGGTAACTAATGGTTTTTCTCTTGCTGCTTTTAAGATTCTTTTGTTTTGTTTTGTTTTTAAGCTTTACAATTTTAACTGTGATGTGTCTTGGTGTGGTTATCCTCAGATTAATCTTGGTTGAGACTCTCTGTGCTTCTTGAACCTAAGTAACTTTTCCTTCACCAGGTAAAGAGGCTTTTTGTTATTACTTTTACAATCATGTTCTCTATCCCATGCTGACTTTATTCTCCTTCTTGCATCCTTATGATGCAGATGCTATTATGTTGTATGTTGTCTTATTATTTCCTTATACCATTGTTATTCTTTTTAATTTTTTTCTTTGTGCTGTTCTGATTGAGTTTCTTCCTACCTTGTCTTTTAACTCACTGATTTGATACTCTGCTTCATCCAACCTACTTTCATTTTTTTCCAATGTATTTTTAATGTGAGGTATAGTATTCTTCATTTCTCTCTGGTTCTTATTCATGTTTTTTACATAGTTCCTTATACTTCTCACTGAGTGTCTTGAGCATTTTTACCACTGTTACTTTGAGTTCTATGTCTGATAAATTGCTTGCCTCCACTTTATTTAGCTCTATTTTCTGGACATTCCTCTTGTTCTTTAATTTGAGTTCTGTTTCTTTGTTTTCTTTTTTTGCTGTCTTTTTTGTTTGTTTCTATGTATTAGATAGAAATGTTATGACTCCTAGATTTGCTGGGTGGTCTTCTGTATTAGGTGTTCTGTGGGACTCAGTGGTACAGTCTCCTTGGTCTTCTGAACTGGATGCTCTACAAATGTCTCTTGTGTGGGTTTTATGCACCCTCCTGTTGGAATTGGGTCTTTAGTCTTGTGTGCCTATTAGTGAGTAGAATCAACCCTCAGTCTGGCTAATTTTGAGGCTCAATATGCCCATGTCATTCAAGTTATTAAAAAGGTGCTGACAAAATAAATCAAATCAAATCAAAACAAAACAAAACCCAGTAATAAAAACAAAACAACATAAAAATAAGGAAAAATAATAATAATGGACAAAAGAAAAAATAATAAGAGAAGAATAAAGAATGGAAAAGAAAATATGAAAGGAAAAAAGTACATTAGGATTTGGAAAAGATAAAAAAAATAGAGTAAGAAAAAATAAACATGCAACTAAACTCTTGACTAACCATTCTCTTTTTAGAGAATAAATGAAAAAAAAATAAATTGAAAATATAGAAAAGAATGATAAATAAAAAAGTGTATTTTGCCTCAGCAGAGATTACTGCCTGCTTCTATCTCCTTTTGGATATGCTTTTGCTGAAGTAGATCCTGCTCTGATGTTGTCTGAAGCTGGCCACTTAGTGTTCTACTTCACGACCCCTGGGAGGTCCTCTGGTTCAAGCCAATGACAGATGCTTTCTTCACCTGGCCCTCAGCAACTTATCCAAATCTACAAGTGATCCACAGTTTGTGGCTGCCTTTGCTGCACTTGGCTGCCCATGGGAAGGACCAAGCTGTAATCCTAAATTAGGTTTTACAGGGCACAGGGGTGGATCAGAAAATGTCCCATGGCACCCTGGAATCCACCTCTACCTGTATCCAACATCAGGACAGCTGCCAGGCTTGGCCACAGAAAAGGCTCAGTCTCTGAATGAGCCTCTGACAGTATTGAAATGGTGGAGCCACTGGATGTCTCATGAGGGGAGGTGTTATTCAAACTTCATGTCTTAGTCTGTTCAGGATTTCTTCCTTAACCTTGGCAGGGCAGAGCCTCTTGTGGTCTGGTGGGTAGAGTATCTGGAGCCTAAAGGTTGGGTCTGCCATGGTTTTTGCACTTTCAATGTCCCCATTCTCAGCTGCTCTCCCTTCCCCTATGGAACTGTGCTAAGTGGGATTTTCTGGGACTTGGCATGCCTGATTCAAACAGTCTCTGTTTGGAGGTGGTGCTTACAACCTGTAAAGGGGGGATGCACTTTCTTCTCTTGGGTCAACATGGCCTGAACTCCCAGTGGAACATGGATATGCTTTCCCACAATGGAGCCACAGAGCCCAGGATTTGCCCATTTGACCTATGGACAGAAGCCTCCCCAGGACAAACAGTTCCAAATACCCACCTCCGCTTGAGTCCCTGGCAACCCCACACCACCAAACCAGGCAGGAGGGGGCTAAAAATTAGTCTCACTCATCATTCCAATCTCTCTGCTTAGACTGTCACAGCAAGGCATGGCAAAAATTTACAGCTTTGCCCTGGCTCAGAATGGGCCAAATGTCTGACTCCCCATGCCATCAAACCAAGCAGAGTGGGCTGAAAATCCAAGCCCTGGTACATTTCTCTATTCCAAGAAATCCTGAAGTACAGGTCAAACCTAACAGTTCAGCAGGTGGGGGATGGGGTACCACCTGTGTACTCAATGTGTGTCAGACCAATTCTTTTTACCCAAACCACACAGTTTAGTCACTTACCAGCTCTATGCCCAATGTTTTTCCAGAGAATAGAGATCCCCTTAAAGTCACAGCTGGGTGTAACAAGCAGACTCCTATACAGACCCTGAGCTTGGGAGCATAACGTCTCCAGCAGTCATAGGCCAGAGAAAACTTCCCAGGCTGGTGTTGTAACAATAGGAGCATTCTATCCCTGGGATGGTGTGGTCTGAGTCTACCACATGGACAGAATCCCCACTGGTTCCCATTATCCAGTGCTACATGGGCTTCCCTTCCCATCTTTGTTGCTCTGGGTTGGGGATCCTTACATGAGGTTGAAACCCCACACTCCTATAGGCAGGGTGTTTAACATCTGCAATAAAAATGCAGCTTCTCAACAGTTGCATTTGCATGGCTCACCCCCTGTATGTCTCTGCACCAATCTGTCTCCTCTGGGCACCTTCTGTGCTCCTTGGTTATAATACTTGAGACCTGTTATACTTTGACTTTTTTTTCAAGTTTATTGCTCTGTGATTTAGCTGTCAGTCCAGTTTGGAGCTGGGAGCAAGAGAATGGAGCTTCCACCTACTCTGCAGCCATCTTGGAACCTCATAAGATGATCTTTACCAAATTGCAAAATTTTGTAATTTGCATTCTGTAATATAATAAAATTATTTTTTCCGTTAGAGTCCTACATTACCTTAATGACAATTTTACTACAAAAAATAACATTTAGGATTAATAAAAATATGTGTTTATTGTGGCTGCTTATACTAAAGCAAAGATTTTTTGGTGCAACTTAATATGGCTTTTAAATATGCAATTTTATTTTTTTTTCAATGAGTTATTGGGTGTAAGCTGCTGAAGTTAAATATAACTAATCAAAATTCAGGTTTGGCTGCCTGCTGCAACAAAAACAAAACTCATGAGATAGGTATTAGTGCAAAAGAAAAGGAATAGGTTTCCAGAACAAATAAGAAGGTCCATATTTATGCTGTCTACAAGAAACCCATTTCAGATTAAAACACACACACACACACACACACACACACAGTCTAAAAGCCAACAGATGGAAAGAGATATTTCATGCAAATATAAAGAAAAAAATAACTGGGTAGCAATACTTATATTATACAATATAGGCTTTAAAAAAGATAATAATTAAAGACAAAAGAGGACATTTCTTAATGATAAAGGGATCAATCCAACAAGAGGATACAGCCCTTATAAACAATTATACATCCTATGTAGGAGCATCTAAATATATAAAGCAAATATTGAAGTATATAAAGGGACAGATCAGCAGTAATATAGTCATAGTAGGAGACTTTAGCATCCCATTTACATCAATGGCTAGATCTTCCAGATAGAAAATCAGTGAGGAAACTGCAGCCTTAAGTGAAACATACAACAAGATGAATTTAATTTATATTTTCAGAGCATATCACTCCAAAGCAACAAAATATACATGCTTTTTAAGTATACATGGTATTAATACTTTCTAGGGTTGACTACATTTTAGGCCACAAATCAAATCTCAATAAATTTAAGAAGACTAGAATTATGTCAAGTATATCCTCTGGTCACAATGGTATAAAACTAAAAATCAATGACAAAAAATAAGCTTAAAAAACACACAAAGAAATGGAGGCAAAATATCATGCCAATAACAATGAAAGAGTTAACAATAAGATTAAGGGAAAAAAAACCAAAGATACTTTAAGATGAATGAAAATAAAAACAAAATGATTTAAAAACTCTGGGATACAGCAAAAGCAATCCTAAGAGAAATTCATAGGAATATATGCCTACCTCAAGAAAAAAGAAGACTTCAAATAAATAATCTAACTCCACACCTAAAGGAATGATAAAAAATAATGACAAACAAAGCCCAAAGTAGTAGAAAGGAGGAAACAAAAATCAGAGCAAACAAAAATAAAATAGAGTTTAGAAAAACAATAAAAAGATGAATGAAATCAAGAGATTTTTTAAGTTTTTTAAATTTATTTTTATTTTTTAGAGAGAGGGGAAGGGAGGGAGAAAGAGAGGGAGGGAAACGGTCAATGGTGGTTGCCTGTCATGTGCCCTTTATTGAGGACCTGGTCCACAGCCCAGGCATGTGCCCTGACTGGGAATCAAAGTAGCAGCCCTTTGGTTCTCAGGCCAGTGCTCAATCCACTGAGCCACACCAGCCAGAGCCCAAGAATTATATTTTAATAAACAAAATTGATAAACTTTAACCAGACTCATCAAAAAAATAAGAGACAGCCCCCCCCCCAAAAGAGACAGGTTCCAAATAAATAAAATCAAGGAGGAAAGAGAAGTGACAATTGACACTAAGAAATATAAACGGTTTTAGGGATTTCTGGCCAAGATGGAGGCATAGGTGGACACACTGTGCCTTCTCGCACAACCAATAGATGAAAAAACCAGCAATTTAAAAACCAAAAACAGCCAGATCTGACAGAAAACTGAACTGAGTGGAAGCCCAACAACCAAGGAGTTAAAGAAGACACATTCATCCAGATCGGTAAGCGGGGTGGAGCCAAGTTGAGAGCCCTTGGTGAGAAGCGGTTAGCGGAGCAGTGCCCGGAGGGGCCCATGGCAGGGGCCCCTAGCCAGAAAGCGGCAGGCGCACTTGGTGAAACCGAGGCTGAGACTGGCGGACCGGGCAGTCCCTCATTTGCGTGCACATAAACTGGGTGGAAAAGCTGGGGAGCAGAACAGACCACAAAGCACACCAACGCAGGGGAAATAAAGACTCAAACCGTTTGAAAAAAAACCGGTAGGGGTTGAGACAGCAGCGGGAGGAACTCCCAGCCTCACAGGAGAGTTCGTTGGGGAGACCCACAGGGACTTGGAACTGTGCAGGCCCATCCACTCACCCTGAAGTCAGCAAAGAAGGGTCCAACTTGCTTGTCAGTAGCTGGGGAAGTGCGGAGAACAGAGCAAGCACCATTGTTCTCTCAGGCCGGGCACCCAGAGACAGAGTCACAACACAATGACCTGGGTTCCCACGACCTGGTGAACACCTAAGGCTCCACCCCTTAAAGTAACAGGTGCACCAAGGAAAAAAATGGCCCAAATCAAAGAACACAAGGCTCCAGAAAAATTACAACTAACCGACGAAGAGATAGCCAACCTATCAGATGCACAGTTCAAAACACTGGTAATCAGGATGCTCACAGGATTGGAAGAAGAATGGTCGCAATTAGTTGAACAAATGAAGTATAATATAAAGGAAATGAGGGGAAATATGCAGGGAACCAATAAGGATGAGAAGGAAACTGGGATTCAAATCAATGGAGTGGACCACCAGAAAGAAAAAAAACAACCAACCAGAAAAGAATGAAGAAACAAGAATTCAAAAAATGGAGGAGGGGCTCAGGAACCTGCAGGACATCTGTAAACGGCCCAACATCTGGATCATAGGGCTGCCAGAAGGAGAAGAGGAAGACAAAGGGATTGAAAACTTATTTGAACAAATAATGATGGAGAACTTCCCCAAGCTGGTGAAGGAAATAGACTTCCAGGAAGTCCGGGAAGCTCAGAGAGTCCCAAAGAATTTGGACCCAAAGAGGAACACACGAAGGCACATCATAATTACATTACCCAAGATTAAAAATAAGGAGAGATTCTTACTAGCAGCAAAAGAAAAGGAGACAGTCACCTACAAAGGAATTCCCATAAGACTGTCAGCTGATTTCTCAAAAGAGACCTTGCAGGCAAGAAGGAGCTGGAGAGAAGTATTCCAAGTCATGAAAGGCAAGGACCTACATCCAAGAGTACTCTATCCAGCAAAACTTTCATTTAGAATGGAAGGGCAGATAAAGTGCTTCTCAGATAAGGTCAAGTTCAAGAAGTTCATCCTCACCCAGCCCTTATTATATGAAATGTTAAAGGGATTTATATAAGGCATGGAGGGATGGGAACAGGGGAGTGGTAGGGGGAGAGAGGGGTAAAAGGTGCAGAGAATAAGTAGCATAAATGGTAGGTAGAAAACAGACAGGGGGAGGTTAATTATAGTATAGGAAATGTAGAAGACAAAGAATTTATGTATATGACCTATGGGCGGGGATTGGAGGTGGAAATGGGATAACTGTAATAGCATAATCAATAAAATATATTAAAAAAGAAATATAAAGGGTTTTAGGATAAAGCCAAAGAGGGGAAGGAGTGAGGGTTGGAGGTGGGAGTGGGTGGGTGTGGGAAAAGTGGTGGTGGGGCAGAAAATGGAGACAACTATACTTGAACAACAATAAAAAAAGAAACTCAAGCAAGAGGGAAAAGAAAAGAAATACAAAGGGTTTTAAGAAAATATCATAGTAAATTATACGTCAACATATTGGACAATCCGGAAGAAATGGATAAATTCCTAGAAACATAGACTCATACAAGACTAATTCAGGAAGAACCTGAAAATCTGAACAGATTGATTAGTACCATAAAAATTGAATAAGTAATCAAAAAACGTCTTACAAACAAAACTCCTGGACCAGATCGTTTAACAAGTTAATTTTGCCAAATAGTAAAAAAATTAAAAACTGTCTTTCTAAAGATATTCCAAAAAATTCAAGAGAACTGAAGCCTCCCAAGCTCACTTTACAAAGCCAGAATTACACTGATTTCAAAACCTAACAAAGACATTATCAGCAAATTTCCTGATAAACATAAATGCATTCATCTTCAATAAAAATTACAAAACCAAATTTACCAATATATCAAACATATCATATACCATGATGAAGTGTGATTTATTTCTAGCATGCAATTCTGGTTCAATATCTACAAATCAATTAATGCAATATGACCACATAAACAAAATTTAAAAAATTAAAATTATATGATTACATAGATGCAGAAAAAGCATTTGACAAAATACAGATTCCATTTATGATAAAAACTCTCAGCAAAGTTGGAATAGAAGGAACATACATTAACATAGTAAAGTCAATATATGACAGACCCGCAACTAATATATATAACAATGAAAAGCTAAAAGCATTTTATTTATGACCAGAAAGAAGACAAGATTGTTCACTTTTCACCAGTTCTATTCAACATAGTATAAAATATTCTAGCCTCAGCAATCAGTCAAGAAAAAGAATTCAAAGGCATCCACATTGGAAAGAAGTATAAATGTCATTATTTATAGAAGACATGATATTATATATGTAGAGAACCCTAATGATTCTGTAACCAAAAATGCATATTTGGCTGTGTGCTCCAAGGCAAAACTTGTGAGAAAGATGCTAGTGCAAAAGAAAAGAGGTATGTTGAGGTGCCTCACAATACAGGAGAATGGTGGACTATCATCTCAAAGACTAATCCCTCTTCCTTCAAGCCTCATCTTTCTAGCTTTGGGCATGCTTGGGCTTCATCCATTCATCATTTTAGCTTTTAGCATGTTCAATATAAAAACCTCCCCCTGCTGCCATCCTGGCCAGTGGGGGAGACATTCCAGCAATCCGACTGACTGTGTAGAATAAAAATTTCCCCCTTCAAAACTCTGGACCCTGGTAATCTGACAAGGGCAAATGGGTGGAAGTCTCATCTGCAGTCTTACCTATCCCCAAGTCCAGAGATTCTTTTTGTCTACTAAAGAAAGAAGAGGGTCAAAGATGGAAGGAAGCCTTTACATGAAGGAAAATATTTATGTCCTCTGGAGGTGACAAAGGTGTGTCTATAAGTTGGCACTGCTGAACAAGTGAAACTTCATATTTCAAGACGTGGTGTTGCTGTTGGGCTTCCAAAGTGAGACCTATTATTTAGACAAGCAATCAAGTATTTAATGCTATGCCCAGTACTGCTGAGGGAATTATAGTGAAATCAGAAATGGAGAAACTAGAGAATCCCTATGATCTAATCTTGAGCAGAGCTTCACATGGCACACCAAATAGAATGATAAATTTGCCGAAGAAGTCACTGTCTCGGAAATGCAGACAAAGGCACTATCAGTACAAGCATGGGCATACAGTATAACTATTGTCAAACATCGATAATAAAAAAAAAGTAACATTGCCACTTATGTTTGAGAGGTGCTGTCTCTTTCTGAAAGAGGAATTTTAAGTATCTTTTCTGAGTACAGGTCCAGCTTTCCCTTGCTGTATCAACAACAGCAACAATATTCATGTCCTCCTCAATTGGTGCCCACTTTATCTGTATTTGGTGGATTCAAGTCTTGATTCCTGAGAGATTTAGGAAAAAGTGCATTTTCAGTAGACTGTCTTAGGGACATGTCCATTGCTTGACTAACTGCTGGTCAGGATCCTGGGTTTTCCAGGTCTATACTAAGACTTGGTCTTCCAGTTTGAATAGGTGTAAGGCCTTGTAGTTTGGCCAGATGGGTAGATGCAATGAGCAAAATTATGCAAAGTTGTTAGTGTTTGCCCTAAATTTTTAACATACTGTTTGATTTTTTTATTAATTTTTTTGTTTAATTACAGTTATTTGCAGCCTTTCCCCTCCCCCTCCCTTCCCCTCCTGTCCCACCCCCCCAGCCTCCCTCCTCCCCCTTACTTCTGTCCATGCGTCCTCTACAGTGATTCCTGCAAACTCTTCTCCCCATTGTCCCCTCCCCCCTCTCCCCTGTCTATTGTTAGACTGTTCTTAATTTCAGTGTCTCTGGTTATGTTTTGCTTGCTCTCTGCTTTTGTTGGTTATGATCCAGTTAAAGGTGAGATCATATGGTATTTGTCCCTCACTGCCTGGCTTACTTCACTTAGCATAATGCTCTCCAGTTCCATCCATGCTGATGCAAAAGGTATAAGCTCCTTCTTCCTCTCTGCTGCGTAGAATTCCATTGTGTAAATGTACCATAGTTTCTTGATCCATTCATTTGTAGATGGGCACTTAGGTTGTTTCCAGCACTTAGCTATTGTGAATTGTGCTGCTATGAACATAGGAGTGCAAAGGTTCTTTTGAATTGGTTTTTCAGGATTCTTAGGGTATAAT
>PVJI01027541.1:0-17550 GCA_004026765.1 Micronycteris hirsuta
GCATCAGGATGTAAATTCAGGTCTGGTGGCAGGCAGGACCAGGTTAATGTAATATGCAGGGGTCAGCAAGCCAGAACTTTTTAAGATACATCTTTGCCAAATTCCTATTAGAGAATTCCCATTCCACAGACATGATCCACACTTGCTCACACAGGAATCACACGGAGCTGTGCTCAAAACGTGTAAATTCTCAGGACTGCGTGTTTACATGCGTGTGGAAATCACTGCTACACAAAGTAACACCTTACCAGGCTGGGTTCCTACCTATGCCTCAGTGGCTAACCAATCAGCATGCTGAGTCTGCACTGAAATCCCCCTGGGCGCATCTGCCAGCCTCCCATGGCACATCTCTCTAGTTTCTGTCTGACATTGCACTTGGCTTCAGAACCAGTGGAACAGTGCACATCCCTTGTGGAATGTGACCTGGACTGACATGTACACTGGTGCCGAGCAGCAGTACAACTGGCCCTGGCCTTTGGTCAGCTGCTCCATGTGAGGTGGCTTTGGGCTGGACTTCCATAGGTCTGTGTCAGAAGCATACTCGGAAGCATTGCTGGGAGGTACAGAATGGTGCATGGGCTATGGTTCCCACAGGGGCCCTCTGGGTGTGTTTCTCACATGGGTGGCCTTACTTGCCTAGAAATTGGACTGGATGCTGTACCTAGGGGTGGCCTTATTTGTTGCTTTGTACTGCAGTTTCTACTGCTGCTGCAGCACCTGGGTGCAGGGCTCTGCCCTTCTCACCGAGGGGCTTTCGTGAAAGACACCCTGTGTTGATTGTACTGTGAGGAACCCTGAAGGGGTAGATTGTAGGTTAAATGGAGTCAGTCAGAGTCCGTCACCCAGATTTCTGGGCAACTAAGATAAGCAGCATTCCCGTTGCCTTGAGAATGGGTCTGGAAGCAGTATTCCCGTAACCTTGAATGGGCCTACATGCACAGAATCACGCTTTGTTATACAATATCTTGGTACCCTGCCAGCTTTGTGTACATGCAGTATATAATAGAGTTGAGACTCCCTGCTGGTATGACACACTGCTTGCAGGGTGCGTGGATCATCCCTCCCTGAATAAAGGCATGTCAGGCATTTCCACGGCTCTGTGCATTTTCTTCCATTTCCCGAGTGAAACTGCCTGGCCTTGAAAGGCTACAACACATACCTCCTCTGGCTTGCCTGCTACAATCATAATTCTAGGAGGATAGCCATTAGTAATGTAGTCACATTCTTTTCCATCATCAGTTATACTAATTAAGTCAATAGTCTGATTGTAAAACATGTTTCCTAAATTCTATAGGATATGGTCATCACTGCCACTGGGAAAAATACATTTTCAGGATTGACTAACAGAATATTCTAGCTTCTGAGTCAATCTTTTGATAAGTTCAGGAATACCTTAAAAAGAGACAAACAAGACAACTGAAGAAATTATCAATTAGGGTTCCATAAACTCTCTCTGTACCAAAATGTAATGAGCCTATCCAAGATTTTTAAAGACATATACCTCTCGAATTTCACATAATGTACTCATATCTTCACATAGAATTGTACTTGAAAATCCTATATGTTGTATATTAGAACAATATTGGATTCATCTCTAGAAATCATGCTGAGTCCCTGGGTTGAGCTGAGTCTTTCTATTCTAGTGCTTTTCTACCACTCTATGCCTACTTCTATCAAAAACAAGACATCCTAGGTAAACTATTAGTATATTAGTGTAAATATGTATAGGCACTTATTGAGAACATGACTGTGTTGTATTCACCTGAGGTTTTCCTCAGCAAATCACACAGGGTTTAGCATATAGGGAAGAAATATAAGTAAAATATAAATAAAAATATACTCAAAGTAGAATAAATGTTAGACACATTGACTGCTGATACAATTTTGAGGACCAGATAATCAGTGAGAGAAGATGTTAGGAAGGTAATATGAAGAAGGTGAGAATAGGTCACTAGTAAGTGGTTGCAAAGAATTTATATTTATTCATTTTCATTTAAAATGGCATTTTGAGTTTTATTTTTAATCCGTAATTCATTCACTAAAACATACAGTATATTGAGTGTCTTTTCTTAATCACATTGCATAGTGAATCCCAGGATTGTAAGAATGAACAAGGAAGGCTCGTGTGGACAGTAGTATGTTCTCAAGGAGCATACAATTGCACCTTCCAGACAATGACATGTTAATTTAAATGAATTCTTATTTAAAAAAAATGAAGGAGAAAAAAATAGTATCTTCAATTGGTAGGTGAGGACACTAAAGCTTAGGTACTGTAAATAATACATTATATATCTAGGAGAGGTTGATGTAGTAGTATTCAAACCTAAGACTCTCACCTAAGCTCTTCATTTCTTTTCACTGCCCCATAAATCCTTTAATAGACAGGATGTTGTGGGTAGGCAAAGGGAACCAGACTGTGCGGTGGTAAGGAATATGCCCTTTCTATAATACCTTGCACGATAGCAAGTCAGATTTGTTTTCAGGTGTGTTACATTAGGGATTTACTTATTGACCTGACCACTCTGAGCATTTTCCCCTCTGAGCAGCCAATTTAGGCACCAAAGCAGTGAAAATAGGCTCTCTAGACATTTTTCCTTTGCTCTAGCTCCAGGAACTGACCACATCACCTTGCCTCACCCCAAATTAGTTCTCAACAGAAAGCACTTTGGCTACCAGACTTTTTTGGAACCATGGAAGCTGACTTTAGATCCAGCCTGAGCATAATTCCAAAAACCGCACATAAAGAGAATGATGTGGCGTGGAGAATAGGACCGGATGGATGGATAGAGTTTATCTGACAGCATCATCTAGTTCATTTGCCATTAATAACAAGGCATTTTGCTTTCCTGGGCCTGTTCCAACCTGATAGTAGTTACTCCCTGAAGATGGCCTCCTCCCCCAGCCCCCTGACTTGGCTGAGCAGAACCACTGCAGAGGCATCTATGGACTTGAATTATTGTTTCTAACAGCAGTACCCTACAGAGTTCTAACCTATGAATGACTTCTCCATTCACAAATCAGAATTCTGTCTTCCTGGCCCTTCCAGGCTTCCACATTCCTCACAAATGAGGGCATTTATTATGCCATACTAGTTATTTTCTATTTTCCAAATAAGCACTCCCTTTAATAAAGGCACAGGCAATTGATTTAATTAAAAGGCTAACACCAGAGCAATCTAATCTTTACTCCCCACCATTCTTATCTGATTTACCTGGGATTGTAATATATATGAGAAATCATAGAGAAGGAAAGAGGGAAAAGACATCTAGCCAGTTTTATAACTAGATAAATAATAGCTGGGGAGGGCTCAGTGTAGTGAATAGAATAACACAGCCATTTGAATTGAGATGTTTTGATTTTTCAATAAGCAGGATTCTCACCATTGGGTTATTTGAGCAAGTCCCTTTTCTTTTCAAGGGTTCAGTTTTCTGATCTGTTAAATGACTAGGGGTTCTCAAACTTACTGAAATATGAGAATCCCATGAGGTAGTTGTCAAAATACAGATTTCCAGGACATACATCAGATAAACTAAATGTGAACCTTCAGAGAAGAGGAGGTCACTTCTGGTGTTCATGCTGGAGAAATGCAGGTGCTTTGGGTAAAGGAGCCTTGTGTTCTTGCCCTGCTCTGACATCATGGTCCATATCCGATGGGAGTGTAAGGCACCATTCCATTTGGGTTATAGATAGAAACAAAACCAAGGGCTCAGGATTTTTTCAAAAGTTCTTTGAAGGTACTAAAATGTCAGAATGTATAAAGTCATGGTCAGCCCTAGAAAAATTCAAAAGCCAAACAAGTGTATTTAGTATCTTGCCAAACACTTTCAGAGGTCTCTGCTCTGTCTCTGTTGCTCCCCCTTTTCTCCAGGAATTCTTGGGCCCAGTGCTGGTTTCTGACTTACATAGACTGCCCATCATGTCCACTTGAAGCACGAGGGCCCCATTCTCTCATCACATCTCATTTCCTGTCAATTTTCTATTCTCATGTCTGCGTCATTAGACAGAATCTGAGAACAAATATTTATATATTAATAACTAGTTTGGACATAAATGTATTTCCTCAGGCAGAGTATTTGCATTTTAGCCAGGAATATTGCTTGAATTTAAAAGAATGATTCTCTGTTGGAATCTTGAAAAACATTCACAGTCTAGTGTGGAGATATTTGGGGCCAATGGGTTGCTTCTGCCACATGAAATCACATCATATCATCATGGAATAAAGTGCATTAATGGGGCTTTATTTTTAACACTTTGATGTGTATAGATTTATCTACTAGGCTAAAAATATTTCTGCTTCATGTACATGAAAGGAATTTTGAAAATTTAGTAAAAAATGCACTTAACCTTTTCCAATTTTATGAACCAACTTATTATTTTTCCCCATTAGGGGCATCCCTGTATCTCAGCTTCTACTAACAATGAAGCCTGATTCCCCTGATGCAAATCTAAAAATAAATTGGGACCATATGAAACATGTACATCTTTGCTTAAGGTTTAGCAAGGAATTATGATGGTGTCAAAACCACACATTACTGCATATGAGAATAATTTAGTGTAAATTTTTTTCTGTAAAGCTAAATGGACACACTTGATTTTCTAAATAACATTTGCAACATTAATACCAAATGCCTGAGGGTTTTCCTATGTGGAGATTAGACAATAAATGGAAGATAATGTTACTGGAAATTACATAATTTAAAGAAAATATTTTCACTTGTATTCATCTTACTAAGTTCCCATAGGGAGGCCAAACAGTTTCTTTTGATTTTGTCAAGAAATGTACAGTGACTCAAAGCCTAGATTCTACACACATACTTTTTAAGCTAGAATGGGTACCTACTATCTTTAAACTGTGAGTTCCTGGGCAAGTGAATGGATTCCCTAAACTTTAGGTTTCTCATTTAGAGAGTGAGTATTAAAATGCTATGTACTTAGTACAATTTCTATGAAGAAAGATTGAGGTCATTCATGCAAGAAACTTAAAATAGCACATTGGCACCCAGTTATCACATAATATTAGGGATATGCATTATTAATGTTACCCAATAGCTTTCTTACACAGAGGGGTTATTAACTGAGGACAGTCTTTGCAAATCCAGCTCTTAATTACCGTCTATCACTTTGGTCCAAATCATGACCAACTTCCTTACAGTAAGCTGGATAATAAATGAAGTCCTGGAGAACATTATGCTAAGTGAATAAGCCAGTCAGAGACAGACAAATTCCATATGATTTCACTCATGTGTAGAATCTAATGAACAAACTGAAATACTAAGCAAAATAAAGATATGCTCAAAGAGAGCAGGTTGAGAGCTATGCAGGGAGATTATAGGGTGGAGGGATGGAGCAAAAAGGAAAAAGGAACATAATCATAAACTTGGGCAACAGTGCGGTGATTACAGGGGGAAGGAGGTTGTAAGGGGGATAAATGGTAATGGTAATGGTAATGGAATAAAACAAATTTTAAAATAGCTGGGGAAAAAAGGAAATCTCAAGGATCATTTTTACCCCTGGCAATTAAACCTGGCTGTCTTGTCCCAAGCTACCTTTCCAGGCTTCCTCTCTTCCAGCCACCACCCAGGCTGGCAGTACCCTTTCTCATCTTCCCTCACCAGACCCCTTGAAAAGTGGGAGAAGCTTTAGGAGAAGAGAAAGAAAACTCTGTCTCCTTGTTCGCCACAGGTTCCTCCTCCAAAGAAAATGATGAACAGACATATTCATTGAAAGTACAATTGTGACTTTTGTTCTCTATGTGTCCATTTTAATTTATTCCCTAATGGTTTTATTTTTATTTTTCCATTACTATTAGAGAGAGAAGAAGAGATAAACGAAGGAGGAGAGAGAAACATCAATTGGTTGCCTCCCATACCAATGAGGGTTGGAACCCTCAGCCTAGGTATGTGCCTTGACCTGGAATGGAAATCAAACCCATGAACTGTCAGTTACTAGATGGCAGTCCAAACAAATGAGCTACCCCTGCCAGAGTTATTCTATAATGATTTTTAATGTGAATGAACCAGTGTGTCCCTTGATGAAGTCAATAACTCTTTATTGAGAGCCAACATTATGGCAAATGCAACTCTAGGGACAAAAGATATATTAATGAAAAAGAAAAATAAGGCTTTCACTCACATGGCCCTTAAAAATAGAGAATATGTATACATATACAAATGACCAAATGCTTACAGGTAATTACAAGTATGCCATGAAAGAAAAATAGAGGTGTTATAATATAGTCAAGGATTTGGAGAAAATGGCATATAATAATAGGACAAGAGAAAAACAAATTAGTTAGATAAAAATAAGGAGGAAATGTGTTCTATTCAGAATGGAATGTATAAGAAGGTCATGTGAAGGAGGATGTAAAAAACAAAAGCATAGCACATAAAAGAAATTGAGGATGGGGCAAAAATGTAACAGAAAGAAAAACAGGGCCACCTGCTTTATGGTTCAGGAGGCAATGTTAAAGATGTGAATTTTTTTGACAGAAGTGTAAATCATTGGAAAATTTTTTTCTAGAATAATTAAGAGTTCAGGATTATTATTTTTAATTATTTTATTGTTGTTCAATTACAGTTGTCTGCATTTTCTCCCCACTCCTCCCCACCACCCCAGCCAACCCCACCTCCCTCCTTTGCTTCCACCCTCCCCCTTGGTTTTGTCCATGTGTCCTTTACAGTATTTCCTGAAAACCCTTCTCCCCATTGTCCCCTCCCCGCTCCCCTCTGGCTATTGTTAGATTGTTCTTAATTTCAATGTCTGGTTATATTTTGTTTGCATTTTTCTTTTGTTGATTATGTTTGAATGTGATAAGTAATTTATAATATAAAGGAAGTGTTGTTGACTTTTTGAGGTGCCATAATAGTGTGGTAGTGAAGATTTTTGTCTATACTTATTTTTTTCTATTTTTGTCTATATTTATTTTATGTTATTTGGGTATACTGGACATACAAGTCTCAGGTATACAGCATAATGTTTCAATAGTTATATATTTTGCAAAACGATCATCACAGTAAGTCTAGTTAACATCTATCACCATAAAAAAAAAGAGTAAGGATTATTTTAAAGAGCTCACTCTGGCTGCAGTATAGATAAGTACAACTTGTAAATTATTAAGATTGGTATAAGAAGATGGGTATATGAAAAAAGTCGATAGGGGAGATAGGAGAGATTCTGGATTGAAAAAAAATTAAATAAAAAGGTATCATTTCCTGCAATAGGCAACATTAAAGTAAGATAATTGGGACATGCTGAGTTTGATCGCTCTCTAGGGTGTCTCAGTGGAGATATTATTGGGAAGAAAGATGAATGTGTGCATAGGGAGGTCAGAGTAGTGATCTTGCCTAGTGAATAATGTCCAGCATCAAAGCCATGGGAGTATAAGAATTAACCTAGTGAAAGAGTATATAGTAAAAATAAATAAATAAAAAAATACAACAATCTAAACTGAACCTCAAGTAACTACAAACTTTAAAGGCGGCTATTTTTTTGTTGTTGTTCATTATAGTTGTCCCATATTTTCCCCCATTGTTCACACAAGATTTCCCCTTCCTTCCTCCCTTTCTTCCTCCCTCCCTTCCTCCCCCCTCTCTTCGTTCCTTCCTTCCTTCCTCCTTTTTTCTTTTTCTTTTTCTTCTTCTTTTTCTTTCCTTTCTTTTTACTGTACCCCACTTTTGTGCTAGCAGCCTATGGGTCAAGGCCACACAATGGTCCAAGGCCACAGTTTGCTCTGGCACAGGGCACTATGAGAGACCCAGGTGAATGGGCCTGCCATAAATCAAAACCCATGAATAACACCCTCTATTTCTTAATCCTTGTCCCAAATAATCTCTATAATAATCAGGGTGTGGCAGCTTTATGCTACAAAAATAATCCCAAAATTTTATTTATTGCTTTTGTCATATATCTATTTCAGGTTCTAAAGACAAAAGAGGTTTGGAATAATGAACCATCCACTCATCTAAACACACAATCTCCTTTCTATACAGTTAGAGAGAGAGAAATCTGGGAAGTTATATGTCAGCTTTAATTTGCCTCAGCCCAGAAGGGAAACCTGTTATTTCCTCTTACAGTTGCAGTGATAAGAACACATCACTCAGCCCCTCTCTAACTAAAGGAGGACGGGAGAAAGCAGAGTAGTGCATGTAATTCTGGGAGTCACCACTGTCTTTGCTACAGTCTACTCTTCTGATCACTTAGTGTTTCTTCATTCTTTGCCCCCCACACACATTAGATGTATTCAAATCTTCAACAAAAGACGCAACCCAAAGTTTCATTCATCTAAGACATTAAGCTCATAATCTGGAATCTCAGGATGATGTCCTATAGTTTTATTCAATGGTCCCAAACATAACTTGTCTTAGACTGGAGTTCTATGAACAAAAAAGAATACTCATATACACCACCTATACTACACTGATAAGATGGAATGGAGATGAAGTGACTACAATAAATCGTGATCTCAATCAGAACGGCAAAGGGAGAGGTAATCAGCTGGCATGGATCCATAGAAACCTGAACACTGATAAGATGAATACTGTCAAAGCCTCTTGTTCTGAGCTAGAGAACACTTTTTGACCAAATCTAATTCTGTTTCCAAAACATAAAGGTCTTTGATTCTACTCTCTGGAGTGTCCTTGCTTTCCCATTATCCTTCTGAGATATATCAAAAGTTAGTATTGGCAATCTTTTTCTTCTTGGGAACTCTTGGAGAAAGCTGAAAGATCTAAAAGTTGTTTAGAGTCTCGAAGAGCCACTGTGGAAACAGTATGGAATTTCCTCAGAAAAATAAAAATGGAACTGCCTTTTAACCCAGCAATTCCACTACTGGGATTATACCCTAAGAACCCTGAAACACCAATTCAAAAGAACCTATGCACTCCAGTGTTCATAGCAGCACAATTCACAGTAGCCAAGTGCTGGAAACAATCTAAGTGCCCACCTACAAATGAGTGGATCAAGAAACTATGGTACATTTACACCATAGAATTCTATGCAGCAGAGAAGAAAAAGGAGCTTATACCCTTTGCAACAGCATGGATGCAACTGGAGAACATTATGCTAAGTGAAGTAGGCCAGGCAGTGAGGGACAAATACCATATGATCTCACCTTTAACTGGAACATAATCAACAAAAGCAGAAAGCAAGCAAAACATAACCAGAGACATTGAAATTAAGAACAATCTAACAATAGCCAGGGGGGAGGGGACTATGGGGAGAAGGGTTTTCAGGAACCGCTATAGAGGACACATGGACAGAACCAAAGGGGAGGAGGGAGGCAGGAAAGGGAAGTGGGGTTGAAGGGGTTGGGGGGAGGAGAGGGGAGAAGATGCAGACAACTGCAATTGAACAACAATAAAGTAATTATTAAAAAAAAAAGAATTTATAATTTAATTCAAGCTTCAGTTTCTTAGTGATATAATTCTCTAAAAAAATAATAGGCTTCTTATTTATTTAATATCAATTTGTTTAAAGTCAATGCTTATATATACTTTCTCATTTTCAAACCCCTTTTCATTTGAAGGGGTTATCTTGAGGCTTAAAATAGTTGACTGAAACTCATAGCTGTAATGACCCTTACCTGTGTCAGTCACTGAAGGGGAAGATTTTACTGGGAGGTACATCCTTAACCTTCCTGCTGACTTGCAGCATTGTGTTTTCACTTCAGAAGTTTTAGCAGCATGTGCACTATCATACCTATCTGATATTTGTCAAGAAGCTGAATTTAAATTGATTTCTGTCTCTGAAAGATCCTTCAATATTTTTTTTTCCCTAGAATGTAGGATCTCAAAGATATCTGTTCTTCCAATATTGTAAGGCTGGATCTCTGCAATCACTCTATTCTCTTTTATTTCTGCTTGACATCTAAGCAGTTTATTCTTCAGCTTGATAGTTTCTTGTGATGCATTCCCAAATGCACTCTGTAAATATTTATTCCCCCATGGTATTCATTGGCTCATATATGTATCATTATAAATGCCTCCTACTTTTCTCCTAGCAAATTATTTTTTATTGTAAAGCAGCTTCAATTCTCCTACCAGAAAGCACAATTCTGATCCTATTTACTTAAAAAAAATCTTCATATATAACCAGGGGAGCATTTATGTACTGCATACTCATTCTGTGTCAGTTGTGGTTTCATGTGTTATTGTATGTAATCCTTGCAGCAATGTAGCAAATAATCACCTCATTCACTCACAAGTGTTTCTGACATAGGGAGGTAAAGCAACTTTTCCAAGTTAAATGGTGTTAACTGACAGAGCTAGCTTTATGGACTTACACTGCCTTGATTCCAAAGCACTAACATCACTCCCTCCCATTCTTACCCATGAAGAAGTTAAAATAATGGATGCAATCTATAACCTATAAGCAATTAACCAAGCTTGAATCCTGTGAATGGTTCACATTTTGCACATTGCAGATAAGGTTTGTCTGATTTAAAATGTCAGAGTCCCATGTACCTTGGTGTCCTTAAGTAGTCACTACAATTTAACACGTCTACTAGATATATTTAGAATGTCAATTGTAGACTTTTTTGATATTTTTTTCTTTCTACTTTATAAAAATCTTGTAAGGGTTAGTGTGGGTGAAATGAATGAAACCTCCTTCAAGTGTAAAAATGACCAGGACACCACACCAAACTACAACCTGGTGACCACATTATTCAAATACTTAATTTAAGGAACTGATAGAAATAGCACTTGGATTTTTTTTTAATGTAGCAATTTTGTCTCAATTCTTTTCTAATTCCTTAATTCATTCTGTGATACTTTTAGATTTTCTTTTTAACAGTTAATGCTGCTTTTTGGAATGCTCAATTCACACTCTCTCTTTTCCAGTTCCTTCACTCTTCCAGAAAGACATTGCTCAAAACTGACATTGTATGTCTTATATCTTAATATACTCCATCTTTTCTTCAAATATTAATCTTGTCTTGGCTATCTTTGTTAAAAAGACATGGCCCAAAATAAAAATAAAAAATAATCTTTGTTCAAAATGTGTTAATTATAATACTCCTGTGCAATGTTTACAAAGGAACAAGAAAGTAAAATGAGTTCCAATTTTGTCATTGATGACACCATTCCATCATTCAGCCTCTTTTGTTTTTGTAACTAGTGACAGTCAATCATTTCAGTTTTGTTTAAAATTGTCTCTCTACTTATAAAATAATATATAATATAAATAATATAGAAGTTCAGTAAACTAGAACAACTCCATCACCAAAAGACAAATACTTTAAGATTTTATGCTCATAATGATAGGGGATTCTAGAGTTGGAAAATTTCAGTTTAAGGTAAAAAGTTATAAGCCTGGGAAGTAATGTTTATGCTTAAGCCTTTGTTTCAGAAAACTGCAGATAAGGCCCATCCTGGCTCCTGGGAAAACAGCCGACCACCTGGGGCACTGCTAAAGATTACCATCTGGGAAAAAATGGAGGCATCCAGGCCTTTGTGTTCCAGGGAGAGACAGACTACCAGCCGCCCCTGGGAACAGCTAACTGCCCAAGACAGGAATGTTGTGGCGTCTCTCAACTAATCCCCTTGGACTTCAAAGCCCTCACACTGCACCTTGTTTATCCCCTGGTATAAAAACGTTGGCTTGGACAAAGAGAAGGAAAGATGGTCTGTTAGAGTATGAACCCACCATCTTCTCAGATCACTGGCCATCTGAATAAAGTGCCTATAAAGATTCAATCACTGTTATTGTTTATTGGGTTTGGTAGTGACAGGCAGCCCGAATGCCAGTCTGTTTTCTGGTTACAATATATTTTACAAAGCTGTTCATATATGGTACATATATGATGCATCTGGATTTTCTTCTTACAATACAGAGGTATTTCTAATATCCTTGAAAATATTGTTAATGACTATCATATTCTAAATCATCACACCTTAATTTTGTTAATCAATCTATTATGGTTAAATATTTATCTAACTTTTAAAATTTGGGGGGGTTGAGGGTAGGGGAGTAAACACAACTTTGCCATGGATAGCTTTTTAGTGTTTTCTTAGAATTGATGCTCAAAATTGAGAATGTTAGGTCAAGGTTCAGTGATGTTTTCATACCTCCAAATACATATTGTGAGATTGTTTTCCACAATAGTCATACAATTTTACTGCTTCAACAGTAAATGACTGATAATCATTTTAGCAAGTGATGGGATTGATTAGAAAAAATAACATTCCTTTGATGATTAGTTTATATTAACATATACTGTGTTTTTAGCACTTTATTAACAGTTGGTAATTTTGAGAGTCCTTGAAGGTACAATATTTCATATACTAAGCCTTTCAAAAAGGTGCATTACTAGACACTTACAGGTGGAGCGTTTGAGGACAATGATAGCCAAATACATTGCCTCAGGTAATTCAGGAGAAGAGCTGAGATTATAGATCACATCTAGTACCCCTCAGGCTGATTCTCATCTCCCTTTTCCATCTGCCTTGACTGAATGACCAGCCTCTAGGTGTCACGAATCCCATCCCACAGAATTTGTATGCTATGGCAGGTGAGTAAACAAATCCACACGGAGTACATAGGACTAGAAGAGCTGGGACTATGTGAACCCCCTCTGAACTCAGAGAGATGCCAAGAGAAACAGTCCAAGAGTGGACCAGAAAGCGAGGGCCCAGGAGCAGGCTAGAGAGAGAGCAAAGGGGCCCATGAGTGGACTGGAGAGGGTGAGAGGGCCCGAGAGTGGGCTGGAGTGAGCGAGGGAGAGTGGAGGGAGTGGGGCCAGGAGCAGGCCAGAATGCCTCGGCCACACTCTTTAGAGGAGAAAGCACCCCGACCTCTGCCTTGACAGGCTTTTATTGTTTTTCCTGGGTACATTACATCAGAATGGTCTTCATTTACTAAAAATAGGTTCGCATTAGGTGATAGACAGCCAGGAAGGCACTTCAAAGGAGAAGTATGCAAATGGAAAGACAATGGTTTTGGGCTGAACTTGAAAAGATTAGCACAGGTCTTCGGAAGCCAGATATGAAGCCAGATATGCATCAGTGTTTGTTCTTTTGATTCAGGGTGAGAGAGTATTTTAGCAAGAGCAAGGCTTAACTCTATGAAAGATGCCATCCTGATTTACCCACAGGAAAGCCCTTTTCACACACGTGGGGCCTCCTTGCCATCTGGTTCCCTTCTGCATTTTTATGAGAAGGGCAGAGCTACATTTCCCTCATATGTGAAATGGTTCTCCTACACCTAGGTACAGTCATGCAGATAGATTCATACCTTCCACCACCCTGGGACTGGCCCATGGCCTCCATTTAGTTCCTTTTCTTTCTTTTTCCTGTTAAACACACCCATTATAATGGGTGCCACTAAATCCCTTTAAAAAGCTGTGGTACATTTACACAATGGAATTCTATGGAGCTGTAAAAAAGAAGGAACTCTTTCTTACCTTTTGTGACAGCATGGATGGACCTAGAGATTATTATGCTAAGTGAAATAAGCCAGTCAGAGAAAGACAAATACCATATGATCTCACTTATATATGGGATCTAAATGAACAAAATAAAAACAGAGGCAGGAATACATGGAACAGACTGAGAGCTGTCAGAGGGGAGTGGGAAGAGAGGAACTGGGAAAGATTAATGAAAGGATATATATATGTGTGTGTGTATGTGTGTGTGTATATATATATTAACACACACACACACACACACACACACACACATATATATATATATATATATATATATATATATATATATATATATATACAAATCACATGGACATAGACAACAATGTGATGAAGGCAGGAGGGGGATAGGGGCTTGGTGGAGGGAGGAAAAGGGGGGAAATGGGGAACATCAGTAATAATGTCAAAAATAAAAATAAAATTGTAATAAAATGAAGTATACATTAAAAAATATGTCAGGAGCCATACAGATCTGGCCCTGTAAAGGAATTCATATTCATCATTGTTAGTTCATCTAAGCTATATGTGGAGGAGTATAGTGCAGACCCACATGTGTGCTTGCACCTGGCAGGAAGCCAATCACATTTTCTCAGTTTTCCTCTTTTATATTCTATCTTTTTCAGCAGCACATTGTTATTATGAGATTCTTCATTGGAAACATGCAGTGAAATCTCATATCTACTTCTCAACTTGTCACAGAGGTTATATAATTTGTAGATTAATTTTATATTGTTAACCAGAGATAATTAGAATGCTAACATTTAAATTAATTTAGTCATCACCAGTGACATTTATTTTTCCTCTGTGATGTCCATTGCTTTGTTTTGAAATTATTTTTTGATCACTAATAAATATGAAAACATTGTGCAATTTTCTGTTAGAAAATTTTATTTAGTGTTTTCATTTTAGCATAACCATTTAAATGTCTGCTTATTCCATTATATTACTTGCTTGCATATATTAAGAATTACATATTCTTTTAACATTTTTAATTTAAATTGCATACTAATTTTCTCTTGGCATGGCATGCAATTTTTAGATCTACCTTTCTCCATAATTATGATTTGTAAAAGATTTTTTTTAAATTTCATTGTACATGTACATAAAAATTTATTTGCTAACCTATCATATAAAATAGGCAGACTACTTACATTTTTTTTACTCTTGAAAAGAAAGCTGGAATGAATGTCCTTGTGTATTTTTATGATTCTATAATGAGAAAAACTTCCTTATGATAAGTTCTGTGTTTAGAAGAATGAAACTATAGTCACTCCACAAGAGTTATCTTGTGAATAACTCTTAGGATATCTTAGGATAACAAAGTATGAGCATTTGTGCAATTCTTGATATGTATATCACAATTCTTTTCCCAGAGTACAATGTTATTTCTATTGCTTCTTATGAAGATGTCTAAAGTTGTACACCATGGTTAACCCATTTCATTATAAACTTAAAGTTGTAAGCTTTCTACATAATAAGAAAAGCCAATTGAGATATTTACTAGTGGAATACATACCCTTGTGCTGGAATTTGGTTTGGGGAAAATAGGACAACATATAATTTCTCAGCATATATAATAATTTCAAGTGATTAAATAATTAAAGACATTTTAATTTGTTTTTTAAAATATTTTTGTAAACAATATCACTGGAATTTTGATAAAGTTTAATTTAAACCTGTAGATTGCTTTGTTAGTATGGAAAGTTTAATAATGTTAAATCTTCTAATTCATAAAATAGAAAATAGAAAATGTTTAGACATGTGCATACTTCAAGAACATCTTCGCTCATCGGAGACATCTTAGGGCTTCTCCAGCAACATCTGTGTTCTAAATACCTAATATATATCTGTTCCCCATCACCAGGACAGGTAAGGTAAACTCCAGGCGCCATATAAAGGGAAGGCAGCCATAGAAGGAGATACATTCTGCCAGGTGCTATGTGACCAGAGGATTGCATTGCTAAACATGAAGTTTTTAGGACATCTCATAGCAAGAAGCTACTTAATTCCTAAACCCAGGATTGTGAATAGTCCCTAGGGCAAGATGAATAGTCCACTTAGGAATCTCATCTGTTGCTGATTGACCTGAAATGTGCACAACAGTCTGGAGCAGTGGTCCCCAACTCTTTTGGCACCAGTGACCAGTTTCATGGAAGACAATATTTCCACAGATTGGGGTGGGGGGTAGCTTTATAGCCTGCCACCAGATGTAGCTTAATTGTCACTTCCCACTCACTGATAGGGCTTTGATATGTGCCCACAAGCAATCAATTTACTATGGTCTCTGTGCAGTCAAACCTCTCTGCTAATGATAATCTGTATTTGCAGCCACTCCCCAGTATTAGCATCACTGCCACAGCTCTACTTAAGATCATCAGGTATTGAGTTCTTATAAGGAGTACACAACGTAGATCCTTTGCATGCACATTTCACAGTGTGTTCATGTTCTTATGAGAATTTAATGCTGCCACTGATCTGACAGGGGGCAGGGGGCAGAGCCCAGGTGTTAATGCCAGCAATGGGTAGTGGCTGTAAATACAGATTAAGCTTTCTGGCTTGCCAGCAACTCACCCGCTGCTATGCTGCCCACTTCCTAACAGGTACCAGTGTGTGGTCTGGGTGTTGGGCACCCCTGGTCTGGAGGACAAAAAAGACTAAATGTCTCAAAAACAAGTCAGACCAGGGCTAGAGGTAAGGGGACATGGAACGTGCTTTCCAATGGATATAAAATTTCAGTTTTGCAAAGTGAGTAGGTTCTAGAGATATGCTGTACAACATTTGTGTCTGTAGACAACAATATAGTATGTATCTATATTTAAAATTTTGTTAAGAGTGTACATCTCATATTATCTGTTCTCACCACAATAAAAAATTAAACAAAATACATTAAAAAAAAGAAAAATGGGATAAAGTCTTGAATAGACAGTTCTCTATAGAAGACAAACAAATGTCCAACAGGTATATAAAAAGATATTTGATATCACTAATAATTAGGGGAATTCAAATCAAAACCACGATGATATCATCTTATATATATTTTTAAAGATTTTATTTATTTTCAGAGAGAGGGAAGGAAAGGGAGAAAGTAAGCGAAACATTAATGTGTGGTTGCCTTTCACACGCCTCCTACTGGAGACCTGGCCTGGAAACCAGGCATATGCCCTGACTGGGAATTGAACTGGCAACCCATTGGTTCGCAGGCAAGAGCTAAATCCACTGAACCACACCAGCCAGGGCTCATCTTATATTTTTTAGGATGTCTATTCTTAAAGAAAAACAATAATTGTGGGTAAGGATATAGAAATGCTAGAAACATTATACAGTGTTAGTTGAAATGTAAAACAGTATAGTCTTTGGGGAAAACAGTATGGAGATTTCTTCAAAAACTGAAAATAATACTACCACATGATCTAGCTATCAAACTTCTGGGTATTTACCTAAGGGAATAAAAATAAAAATTATAAAGTAATATTACCAATTCTATGTTCATTGTGGCACTATTCGCAATAGCCAAGACGTGGAAATAACCTAAAAGTTCATCAACAGATGAATGGACAAAGAAAATAAGATATACACATACAATGAAATATTATTATTCAACCTTAAAAGTAAAAAAATGCACTATGTGACAACATAAATAATCCTCAAAGACATTGTGTTAAGTAAAATAAGTCATAAAAAGACAAATACTGCATGAGTACACTTCTATGAAATATCTAGAATAGTAAAACTCATACAATCTAAGAGTAGAATGGTAGTTACCAGGAGCTTGGAGGAGGAAGTAATGGAGAGTAATTAATCAATGGGCATTAGGTTTTAATTATGCAAGGTAAATAAATTACAAAACTCTGCTCTATAACATCATGCCTGTTGTTAACAATACTGTGTTGAGGGAAGAAAGATGGCGACGGAGAAGGGAGAAGCGTGATCCCTATCCTCCGGCCCACTGGCGGGATATCGGGCCGATTTTCTGAGGAGCAGAGCGATCACCCAGCTGTATTCCGGTGTGGGGGAAGATTGGAAACCAGGACTGCGCATAAAACTGAAAGATCAGCCGGTAGGGAGACTGCTTCGGAGGGAAGGGGTCACTGGGGCCTCACGGGGAGCCGGGAGGTCTGCGGATCCAGTAG
>PVJI01027542.1:0-17454 GCA_004026765.1 Micronycteris hirsuta
TTATACATAAAAGCTTCTTCATTTATTCTGCCACCAACACAAACATATCATTCTTAAAGAAAATATCTAACAAAAAACTTTGGCTGTCTCTGCTAATTAAAATCATTTTTATGAAAAAAATCATTTTTATGTCCTTTATTAAAATATTGTGCTTTTTTATAAACTTTCTTTTAAATTGTATTATATTATAAAATTTATGTCTTATCAATTTTAAACTTAATATTTTTATGTTTTTTTTATATTTTATAAATGTAAAATTGTTTTAGTGTATTTTTCCACCTAGTATCTTACAACTAGTCATTATTATGACATAGAAAAAAATCTTCAATAGTTATTTTGTGTTTGTGTATCTAACTGTACTCAGTTATTATATCTAATAATTTTAAGCACAATTTATATTGTTTTATCATGCAAAAAAGTTAATGCTATTAATCAATTTCTCTAATTTGGGGAATTAAGTTAATTTGTATAGGGCCATTAGAAATATCTATAGCATGGAAGAAAGTTTTAATCTTAACTAGTTAAATGTACAGCATTTGTCTTATTTCAGCTTCATTGCATACACTACAGACATCCATGTATTTATTATCTTTTGCCTTGCAAGAGCATCCTAACTGATTTTCAGTGTGTTTTCTTCCAGTGTAATGCATCCTACATACCAAGGGTAGAATGATCCTGGTAAAGCTCAAATGGGATGAAAATCTTTGTTCAACATCTTCCTTCATTTGTCATTGCCTATAGAAATACTGCTTGTGAATTGCCTTGAACTAAAGAATAGCAAACCAAGCATAACCATACCAATGTTTTAAGTTATACAAAAATGGTGAGAATGACTCAAGCACTATGATAAAGAGTCATTAATTCAAATGTGATTATTTAATCACTTATTTTGCTAAGGGTATCTTCGTTTTGTTAGAATTTTTGCATTTGTTTTAACAAGTGACATCGGTCTGTCATTTCCTTTCCTTGCTCTGGGCCAATTTTCCTTTCCAAGTTTATGTTAGCTTAGATAGATAGGTATAGATGATAAAAACATAACATAGAAATATAGATATTTATTGTCTATATCATTACCTTATTTAGTCTTGCTAGACAATTATCAATTTCATTAGTTTTTCCAAAGAATCAACTTTTAATTTATTTTTTTTGGTTCGGTTTCTTATTTCTTATGCTTAAACCATCTTCCAGATTTCTCATTTCACCTTTTATGATACTATTGGCAATAATCTTTTCTTTTAAATAATTTATTTATTTATTTTTAGAGAGAGGGGAAGGCAGGGAGAAAGAGAAACATCAGTGTGTGGTTGCCTCTTGGGCACCCCCTACTGGGGGCATGACCTACAAACCAGACATGTACCCTGACTGGGAATCAAACAAGCAACCCTTTGGTTTGCAGGCCAGCACTCTATCCACTGAGCCACACCAGCCAGGGCTATTGGCAATAATCTTAATTTTTCTTTTAAAGCCAGGTTAAGTCACCATTATTACTAGGTTTTATAGTGACATATTTCATGCCCATTACTTTTATCTGTGTGACCTTAGGCAACTTTCTTACAGTCTCTGAGCTTGGAGCTCCTCATCTAAAGATAAATAATTCTAAGCTCTATTTTACAGAGTGGCTATAATAATTAAGATAATAATTTAAATTGCTTATCTGTGTGCCGACACTGATTAAGGCTCCTCATAGATAATGGTAATTATGATGATATTGATGTAAATAATATGATCTTGTGCCTGTTTAATTGAGGCATATACTTCAGGTCTTTTCCTTGTTGAATTACCTGGAGTTATATTTCAGTGATCAATTCTATCTGGTTTCCATGAATATTTATGTGTAAAAGCTTATAAAAAATGAGACTATCTACAGATAAATTTATTTTATTTAAACATTCCACTTGACCTGTTTTAGGCAATTAATTCTTCACATGTGCTTCCAAATAAATTTTAATGTTTATAGTTTATGTACTTAAAGCTTATCTTGGAATTAATGAAGTAAGGTCTAAAAAGAACTGTGAATTCATTGGAGAACATATAAGGTCAGAGTACAAATTGTGCCAGGACTTATGTTTGTGTTTATAAACTAGAAAGATGCCTTTTCTACCTCATAGGACATGAATTGCTAAGCACTCACCACTGTATTTGAAGAGCTATTGTTATAAGGAAAGAGGAGCAGACAAAGACACAGGTACTGATGGGATGAGGGGGCAATGGGGACTAATAAAGAAAGGAGTGAAAGAAAAAAAATGCCGAAGTAGAGCATATTTGAAGAAACAGAACAATGAGATCAGGCCACCTTAATTAGTAAATGACATCATGTTTATCACTCTCTCCATGAAACACTTTCCGTACTTTGCTCCAAGAGAAAAAAATTATCTTCTTCCCATATCTGGCTCTGTTATCTTGGCTGTTGCTGGCTGCCCTGCATCTCCCTGACCTCTAAATGTGAGAGTGTCCCACCATGCAGTTATTGATTGTCTTTTTTTATCTACGTATCCTCCTTTAGTGATCTCATATAGACTCATGGCTTTAAAGGAATCTACACACTCATCATTCCCAAATGTACTACTCCAGCTTGGACCTCTCCCCTGGAACTGAGACCTGTGTATCAACTGCCCATTTGACCGCTCTATTTGAATGTGTAAAAGTGTCTCAAATTTGACATGTTCAAAACTGAGCTTTGGATAGCTTCACCCCATCTGGCCCTGGTCTTTTACAAATCTCCTGTTATATTCTTTGACATTTCAGTACACAGCCAATCCATTTTTTTTTTCCTTTTCCTCAAGCCAAGAAGCTTCTAGTCATTTCTGAATCTCTGTTTTCCATAACACTCCACATTCAATCCACCAACCTATGATGTCAACTTTATCCTCAAGACATATCCAGAATCTGAGCACTTTCTAACACCACCAATTGCACCTCCCTCAATTGTTATAACAGCTTCTTAACTAGACTGCCTCCTTCACACTTGCCTCTGCTGAAAGTCCTCAAATATGGTGTTGTTGACAGAATCCAGCTTGGATTGGACATTTCTGGCTACATGTCTATTAGTATCTTACAATGCATCTCTAGCAGAGCCAGCATTACAAGATGTTTAATTCAAAAGATGTTTGATTCTCCCTTACAGATGGTATAGCCTCAGTACAGAACCCCAGGGGACTGAATTATAATTTTCCCATTATGCTGTATATAAACACTATGTAGCATCTTTTCTTATCAAAGATAGACCTAAGACAACACAGTTGGTCAGATTAAATGACTTAAGCATTACAGTCACTTATAACAAATCTGGAAATCTAGACTTCCTAGAGAGCCTTTCCCTGCTCTGTGTATTACTCAGACTTTGCAAATTTTCGTGCCACTTTATATAACAGCCAGAGCAGTCCTCTAAGTATGGCCTGCTAGGCATGATACTTTCTTTTTTAAGCTAGGAGGTATGAGATGTATCAGTTGTACTTCATTTTAGAAGGTATTTCCTGAAATACTACAAATTAGTAGACCCCCAAAATTTTATTTTTTCTTTCTCTCTCTTTTTCATTTTTATTCAACTACAGTTGTCTCCATTTCCCTCCTATCACTCTACCCCACCCCAGGTATCCCTACCTCCCACCCTCGATACTACCCCCTTTGGCTTTGTCCATGGGTCCTTCATACATGCTTAGCCTTCTCACCCCTCCATTGTCCCCTCCCACCATCCCACTGGTTATTGTCAGTTTATTCTTATTTCAATGTCTTTGGTTTTATTTTGCTTGGTTGTTTAGTTGATTAGGTTCCAATTAAAGGTGAGATCATATGGTATTTGTCTTTTACTGTCTGGCTCATTTCACTTAGCATAATGCTCTTCAGTTCCCTCCAAGCTGTCACAAAGTGTAGGAGCTCCTTCTTTCTTTCTGCTGCATAGTATTTCATTATGTAAATATACCACAGTTTTTAGATCCACTCATTTACTGATGGGCACTTAGGTTGCCTCCAGCACTTGGCTATTGTAAATTGCACTGTTATGAACATTGGGGTACATAGGTTCTTTTGAATTGGTGTTTCAGGATTCTTAGGGTATAATCCCAGCAGTGGAATTGCCAGGTCAAAAGGCAGTTCTATTTTTAGTTTTCTGAGGAAATTCCATATTGTTTTCCACAGTGGATGCATCAGTCTGCATTCCTACCAATAGTGCACTAGGGTTCCTTTGCTCTATAACCTCGCCAGCACTTGTTATTTGTTGATTCGTTTAGGATGGCCATTCTGACCAGTGAGAAGTGGTATCTCATTGTGATTTTCATTTGCATCTTTCTGATGGTTAGTGATGCTGAGCATCCCTTCATATGTCTCTGGGCCCTCTGTTTGTCCTTCTTGGAAAAGTGTCTGTTTAGGTCTTTTGTCCATTTTTTAATTGGGTTTTTGGTCTTCCTGGAGTGGACTCCTGTTAGTTCTTTATATATTTTGGAAATCAAAATCCTGTCCAAGGTATCACTTGCAAATATATTTTCCCATACTGTTGGCTCTCTATTCATTTTGCCGATGTTTTCTTTAGCAGTGCAAACCATATCCAACAATTCATTTAAAAGATCATACACTAAGATCAAGTGCGATTCATCCCAGGGATGCAAAGATGGTATAATATTCACAATTCAATAAACATAATACATTACATTAAAAAAAGGAAAGACAAAAATCACATGATTATATCAATAGATGAAGAAAAAGCATTTGATAAAGTACAGCACCCATTTATGTATGATAAAAACACTCAGCAAATTGGGAGTACAGGGAGCATTACTCAACATAATAAAGGCCATATATGAGAAACCTACAGCCAATATCATACTCAATGGGCAAAAACTAAAAGCTTTCCCACTATGATCAGGAACAAAACATGAATGTCCACTTTCACTATTTCTATTCAACATAGTATGGAAGTCCTGGCCACAGTGATCAGACAAGAAAAAGAAGTAAAAGGCATCCAAATTGGAAAGGAGGACACAAAACTGTCATTGTTTGCAAATGACATGATAGTGTACATAGAAAATCCTACAGACTCCACCCAAAAACTACTCAACCCAAAAATTGTATTAATATGGCAATATTTTAACTCTTTACAGGGTTTATACCCCACTCTCTAAAATTCATGGATCTTTCTAAGGCCTCCAACATAGTTGCCATCTGTTGCTCTTCTGATCCTAAGGCAAGAAAGGTGGAGTTGGCAACTTTATTTTTTTTTTCATTATGTACAGAATACTTTATTAGTTTCTGGAATCAAACACATGTAGATTAAGATCTTACCTATTTAATACAATGTATTACCTCTGTACAAATGGAAACAATTATGTTGAACATTTCTATATCAATATGGCTATTAATTTCTGTACAATGCCAACCCAACACGGTACAACTGAGATAGTTTTTGCAAAGTAGACAGCACAGCTTAAGTTTCTAAAACTTATATAACTTATATAAAAATTCAAATTATATATATATACATATGTGTATATTTATTTATATAAAGAGACCAATAGCAGCATATTATGCATCAATAGCAGCAACAGCTTTTCCAGGTTCTACAGTCATTTGAACAAAATTATAGAGACATCCAGCATATTCCATTTTTAAAAAGGTAAAAAACAAACCCCCAGAAAACAGCAAATTTCTGTTACTCTTGTGGTAGCTGGTGCCACTTTTTATTAGCTTCTACATTATTATTTGGAAAGAAAACTTTCTGTAATAACATTATTTGAAACAGCTCTGATCAAGCATGGTCACAACAATGCATATAAGCAGGGACCACATGGTTTACACTCACAGGTATAATACACTACTTTCCTACAGCTAGAATACTAGAGGGTGCAATGACAAATGCATTATTTGAGACTTGATTTTGTTTTCCAAGCAGACGGCCCAGCCAGAAAGGTGGAATGACATGGCTCTGGTAAGATATGCACCTTCTCCGACAGGATATTCCTTCATTAGAGGCACTATTCTAGGTACTCAGGGAGTTAGCAAATTTAGAACTTGGGTTACAACATTGCCAAAGTGTGAGTTCAGCCCACTCCACAAAGAACTCTGAAGCTAGAATGGTATTTTATAGTTGTTCAGAGATAAGGCAAGGGGGCTGGGTTTTTGTACTCCCAATTCAATCAGTCATTAGATATAGGTTGCCTGTATGCAAGAGTGATATGATCTTGGGCAAGTCATCTCTCTTTACTAAAGGAAATTCTCAAAGGAGTTGCTAGCTGGGACACATCCACCCCCAAATTTGGGATCAATATTGTAGAGATTTCTCCCTTAACAAACTAGTTTTTGCTTAATCTAGATCTTTTACTTATCCACGAGTCTCTATCTGGGTAAGTATCAACTATCTTTAAGACAAATAAAAGTCATAGGTTTGCAGAGTTAAAAGGGTCTGAGAAATCATCTAGTAAAATTCTTGAGTAGAACCTTAAACCCTATTGATAGTGTTCTCAGCACATCCCTGGATTGCACTGTTAGAATATCAATTTCCATTTTCAGTAGTTCTGATCATTTTGAAAATTTCCCATCCTGTTAAGCATACTCTGACGCCCATCACTTTTACCTTTCTTCTAATTCTGACATGAAGAACCACATTCATAGACCAAATTTTAATGAAAATGCTTCAGATATACAGAGAGCTATTAAATTTTGCCCACACATGTCCACCTACCAATTCCAACACACTATATGACATGGTTTTAATACCATTATGTCTGGTTACTGTCTTGTTACTTCACTCCAACTTGTCAATTTTCTCTAGAGTCACTTTTAAAACTGAATGCAGTGCTCTGAAGCATGACTCAGACTTCCCATTTTGTAGGGTACTATGCTTCTCTCAAGACTCTCATATATTACTAGCTCTTTTGGCAGCTACGAGAGACATTTTACTCTGATTGAAAACTGCTTTATCATTGTTATAATTAAACATAAAAACAATGTGTTATTTAATTAATTAATATGGACAATATTATTATTTTTTATTGTCCTCCAAAAAATTCTGAGAATGAAGTATTTTATACCATTTGTAAGAGGGAAATAAGCACAAATTGAAATGAGGAACAAAATATGAAGAGGAGGTAAGAACATGCCTTCAAGTGATAAAAAAAATAATCTATGAGAACCCAATTACTATACTTGGTAAATAATTTTTTTATTTCTTAAAATTAATTTTTTGAGAAAAAATATTATCAAATATTACAGGAGAGGAAATGAGTAAAGAAAGCCAAGAGACTATATTTTGGTTATCCTACACAAATGGTTTTGTGGCTAATAGTTATATGATTATAGTTGAAATTTATAATATTTAAACTTCAGGATAACAAAATTAACTTAAAGCATGATATTAAGAATAAGATGCATTTCTTCTTTTAAAAGATCCAATAGTACTTTTCTACCTTCCCACTCTTTATTTCTGCAAAGAACCACATTTTATATCTTCCTGAGTTCAAGTTTTTAAGTTCAAGTTATAACATCTTGGTCAGTTGCCCTAAATGTTTAGGGATCTTGAGCCTGTTGTTCTTAAAAGAAAAATATAGGTCATGACTTAAATTTATTACATGGTTTAATAGACAGATTTAATTGTTCTTCTCTCACATATTTTCCCACCACCTCAACAAATATATGCAATGTTGAAAAGAAATGCCAAGACAGACAAATTTGTTGTTGTAAAAAGTGATGATTTACAAATAAGTGGCAAATCTTGTAGGGTCTAGAAAGCCAGAGCTGTTTAACAGATGTTGGAAGAAGTTAATAAATGCTACTCTTCCCTAAGAATGGTAGACTCTGTGTGAAAGTAATTTAATATTATGGACTATGGGACTTAAATTATTTACTAAGAAGATTTTATTAGCAAATGCAGAGAGGGGAAGAAAGGCTTAGGGAGAGAAATCCTGATTTAAGGCCTTCTTGGCAGCAGCATCACCATGAAACTGCTATTTTGTTTTTATTGTTATTTAATTCTCAGTTATTTAAAATAAATGATCATTCAAATGCTGCCATAATACACCAGTGAGATGTTACTTGTATGTTTTTAAATGACTAAAATTAGAATTTATGTTTTAAGCATGTAGCCATATTTATGGAGTCCCCTACAATCACTGCAACACAAAATTTCTCACTTGAACTTCAGCTATTGATAACAGATTATTTTACAGATTCAATTAAATTTGTAAGCAGTGACTGACAAATAATAACAGCCAAACTTTGAATTATAAATGATGATTTGTGGGGTTGATTTTGTGTTCTGCAAACATATTTTAGTCAATTCATTGAAGTCTCAAGTAGTTAACAGAATGGCTGCTATGCACAGATCTATAGAAACCAAGGACTGGAGTCTTGCCTTGACCATGAGTAGAACTGGAGTCTCAGGCCACTCACAACTAAAATGTTTCTTATAGAATTTAAGTAATTAAGTACAGTATAGCTGCAGTAGCAAGATCTAGGTTCTAGTTTCATACTATCACCTATGAGGTAGCCACAGATCAACTTTTTAAATTAAATTATTCTAGTTTCAATATATATCAAAGTAGATACAGAAGATTTGTCTTCTAGACTTAAGAATTTGCAATTTAATTCTAGTAGAACCTAACTGAGTTAATGTGAACGGAAGCATTCATATTACTGACTTTACTTATAATCAAAATGGGTAAATAGAGGCCAGAATCACCCTTCCAATGAAAACAATTAAAAAATAAATGAAATATGTGAAACAATAATTTTCAAGATATTAGATATAAAGGGATGATATCCAGTGATCTTTGAGGGACTTTAAAATACCAGGAGGTGAACTCTACAATTTGTCTGGTTAACTCTTTGAAGAAAGTTTTCAGGGCACATTTTAGAAAGAAAGAATCCAGAGAAAGTCCCACTGTTTCCCTGAGTTAAAGCAATGGAGCTAGATGTCTGTGAAGGACCAGGCAGTTATAATGCTTAGGCACCGAAACCACAATCTGGGAAAGAAGTAATTGATAACTTGGATTTTGCTAAAATAAAAAACTGGTCTGCAAAAAAAAAAAAACTATGAATAGATGCTCCATGTCATATAGAATCAGGGAAATGTAGCTTAAAACATGAATGAGATACCACTATACCTATTAGAACAGTAACAATATCAAGTGCTAATGAGAATGTGGAGCAACAGTAATGCTCACTCATTACTAGTGAAAATACAAAAAGGCTAAACCACTTTGGAAGGTAGTTTGCTGAATTCTCACAAGACAAAATATACTCTTATGATATGGTCCAGCAATTGTGCCCTTTTGGTATTTAACCAAATATGTTGAAATATTGTGTTCACACAAAAACTTGCATATCGTGTTAATAGCAGCTTTATTCATGATTGCCAAAATTTGAAAGCAACCAATATGTCCTTCAAGAGGTGGAAGGTAAATAAATTGTGGCATATCCAGATAATGAAAAAAACAATGATTTATCAAGCCATGAAAAAAAAACATGGAGGAATCCTGAGAGCATATTACTAAGTGAAAAAGCTAATCTACAGTTACATACTGTATGATTTCAACTGTATGAAATTATGGATGAGGCAAAACTATGGAGATATAAAAAGATCAGTGGTTGAGAGTGGTTAGGGGGTGGGATGGGATGCACAGACAAAGCAAAGAGGATTTTTAAGATAGTGAAATACTCTATATAATACCATAATAATGAATACACGGCATTATGCTTTTGTGCAAACCCATAAAGTGTAGAACACCAAGAATAAACAAATATGTAACTCTAGACTCTGGGTGCTAATGATGTGTCAATGTCGGTTCATTACTTGTAAAAAGAAATATACCACTTTAGTGAGGGAGGTTGATCATGCAGGAGGCTATGCATGTGAGAGAACAGGAAGTATACGAAAAAGCTATGTATCTTCCCCTCAATTTTGCTGTGAACTTTAAACTTCTTTTCAAAGTATCTTAAAGAAAAAAAAGTTCAACTACAAAAAATTAAATAAAAACCAATTCAGAACTGACATGCAAGAGTACCAGCACGAACATTTAAAAAGTTGTTAAAGCTGTTTACTGTGTATATAAGAAGTCAGGTGAAAGACTGATAATGGTAGGGACATGAAAGATTAAAAGAAAAAATTTATTAAAATTTCTATATATGAAAATTCAACATTTCAAATAAAAGATATACTTTTTTGGATTAACATTGGAATTGGCATTACAGAAGATAGAATTAGTGACTCTGAAGATGTAACGAAAGCTATCCAAAAAGAGATAGAAATTTTAAAAAAAGACTAAAAAGAACAAACACATACACAAAACATCCACAGTTTTGAGACAACTTTAAATGGCAAAATACATAAGTTACTGGAGCCTCCAGATGAGAGGAGAGAGGAAGGGGGACAGCAAACAAAAGTGCATAAGTAACAGCCACATTTTTTATCAAAATTAGGTGAAAACTATATACTCACAGATCAAGAAGCTCTACAAAATCAGAGTGCAAGAGTGATGAAGGAAATCACTACAAAGCACATCACAATTAAATTGACTTAAAACCGATGATAAAAGCGACCAGAGTAAAAGAGCACATTACTGCTGGGAAACAATTCTGAATGAACCTCCCACATTTCTTCACATCTTATAAACAAGTCATTAGCTGCCCTTTATTCTGGAGTATTTCTTTGAAAAATGATCATATAATGAACAACTTTTCTCCTTCCAGAGTGAAGAACAGCCAGGCCTAATAACCATTATAAAATATCTGGATTCCCAAGGCTCAAGGCTGCTCTGCTGTAACACAATCCACTGCATGTGCGGCTGTCACTTCTCTCCTCACACCACCTTCTGGCAACTGAGACTCAGAGGCTGGCACAAGTGTGCTAATATTTCGACTACTGATTTTACTATGAAGTAATAAATTGTCCTTTGTCTCTGATCCACTAATCTCATGTTTTCTAATAGTATCCAAGAAAATATAGCAGGTTAACATGTTAGCTTAAAAACTTAGTAAAATATCAGACCCTTCATAGTTCTTAAAAATTTTGTGATGAGGCTAGGATGTATCACAGAGACACGGTTTTCTGGAAGGGAAAGATTGACAGATTTATAGGCCAATTATCAGGATTTAATGGACAACCATGAAATCAATAACAAACATTCGACCAAATTACTTGTATAATTGGGCAATAAATGCTCCTCCATGTTATTGCCTACCTATGAAGGGGCAATTGAGTATGTGGTTGAAAGCTGAGCACCAAGAATTAATTCAAAAACAGCTGCTACAATGGTGCCCTAAGTCTCTTCTAAATTCCTTATTAACTCAGCAGTCAATCTCAGTTGTGCACTGTAACAACCAGTGTTAAGATTCATTCAGGGCAGACAGAAGGTTTGGTCCTTTTTAAATGAATTACAGAGATGTCCAGCTAAAGTCAGAGTGAAAAGAAAGAAATTAATGATCATATGGGTCAACCAAGTAAAAAGTTAGCAGTTTGCTACATGAGGGGGTGGTGCCCAAAACATTTGTTAGAGAAGAATGGCAACAAGCATGCCACTTTTTAGTTCAGCCTGTCCTACACTCTGTGTGCCAACTCCAGGTCCATTTAGGGATGGCAGCGAAAGTCTCAGAATTTTTGTTTTCCCTGGTGGATCCTGGCTGCTATATGGGTACTCTGGCCCTCTTGGAAAGATTTTTTTTTAAAGATTTTATTTATTCTTAGAGAGAAGGGAAGGGAGGGAGGAAAGAGAGGGAGAGAATCAGCAATGTATGGTTGCCTCTCACATGGCCCTCACTGGGGACCTGGCCCGCACTCCAGGCATGTGCCCTACTGGGAATCAAACTGGTGCCACTTTGGTTCCCAGCCTGTGCTCAATCCACTGAGCTATGCCAGCCAGGGCAGAAGATTTTTCTTATACAACTACAAGCATACCAATATTTGTGTGATATGGATGCTAGAAGGAGAAGGGAAAGCAAGGAATTGAAAACCTATATGAAAAAATAATAACAGAAAAACTCCCCTAATGTGGCAAAGAAAATAGATATTCAAGTCCAAGAAGTACAGAGAGTCCCAAACAAAATGAAGCCAAAGAGGCCTACACCAAGATACATCATAACTAAAATGGAAAATGTTAAAGACAGAGAAAACATCTTAAAAGAGAAGAGCAGTTAGTTGTCTGCAAGGGATCACCCACAGGACTGTCAGCTGATTTATCGATAGAAACTTTGCAGGCCAGAAGGAAGTGGCAAGAAATATTCAAAATCATGAAAAACAGGGACCTACTATCAAGATTACTCTACCTAGCAAAGCTACCATTTAGAATGGAAGGACAGATAAAGAACTTCCCAGATAAGAAAAAGCTAGAGTAGTTCATCCCCATCAAACCAGTATTACATGAAATGTCAGAATCTTCTTTAAAAAAAAGAAGAAAAAATAGATTTAAAAAATAACAATATAAATGAACAAACAGAACAGAAACAGACCAACAGAGATTGAGAACATTTTGACAGTTGTCAGGTTGAAGCAGGGTTTGGGGAATTGGTGAAAAAGATGAAGGAATTAAGAAGTTCAAATTTGTTGTTACATAATAGCCATGGAAATATAAAGTACCAATAGGGAATATAGTTAATAATATTGTAATAACTATGTATGAGGTTAGATGGATATGAGATTTATCAGGATGGTCACTTAGTAAGTTATATAATATCTAATCATTAAGTTGTGCAGTTGAAGCTAATATATGTATGTCAACTATAATTGAAAAATAAAAAAATATTTAAAGTAAAATAAAATAAGGAAAATTGTCTCTAATCAAATCAACTTGACTCACAAAAGGAAACAAAACCCCTAGTTCCATATTGAACTCCTTGTGGTTGTACAAAGTCAAAATAAATGGTTCCTGTAATAGGACTTTGTACTTTTATATGCAGCTTTGAATGGAATACAATATTATACATTAAGCTGGTTGAGTTTACAACCAAATCCCCAAAATCCCAAAGTAAAGGTGCTTTGTTTCTTAGTGTGGAGCTTCTATCTCCATCTCTATCTCTATCTCTGTCTCTATCTCTAGTATCTATCTCTATCTCTATCATCTCATCTCTATCTCTCGCTCATCTCTTTCTCTATATCTCTACCTCTACCACTATTTTTACCTATCTCTAGGTTTAGATCTAGCTCTCTCGCTCTAGGATGACTCTATCTGTCTATCTTGCTATCTCTCACTCTCTTTTTCTTATAGCACATAATCCCTCTCTCCCTCTCTATTAAAAGAACAGTTGTTTCAACATAAAAGATGATTAGGTGTGAGTCCAAGGTCTTCTTGTCCCAAGAGGAGTGAAGGCCTCATGCACCCATCCAGTTATGACACAGAACTTTAAGAAAAGGGCTCAAACTTCTATAGCTTTGGTGAATAAAATTCCAGGTCATCACTTTACTCAGTCCCATAGAAAAAGATTTTGGATTTAAGTGATGAGGTTTAGACAAACTTCTTAGTGGAGGATAGAAGTTAAAGTAATCTTGCAATTGTGATGATTCAAGGTACATTTGTTGTGGTTTCCAATGCTTAATATATCATTTGCATATGGTATTTATACTTCCTAATCCAATAAATGGTAGTGGGGATACTAAAACTGTAAAATTTCTAAAAAATAATACAGAAGAAAACTATGACCTAGAGTTAGGCAAACATATTTTCTTATATTTCATTCCAAAGTGAGATTCATGAGAGAAAAAAAATAAATTAGACTTTAACAAAATTAAGACTCTCTGCTCTTCAAAAGATACCATGAAAACAATGAAAAGAGAAGCCAGGAGTAGGGAAAAAATATTTTCAGGTCACACATAATGAAGGGTTTTTATCCAGTATGTAAAGCTCTCTCAAAATTCAACAATATGAAAACAAACAACCCAATTGTTTTAAATGGGGAAAAGATTTTAACTTTACTAAAAAGATACATTGGTTGCAGATAAACATAAAAAGAATGTTCACCTTCATTAGTGATGGGGGACATGAAAATTAAAATCACTTGTGGAAACTATTTTATACCTATTAAAATGTTTGAAATGAGCCTGGCTGGTGTAGCTCAGTGGATTGAGCGCGGGCTGGGAACCAAGCGGTCCTGGTTCAATTCCCAGTCGGGGCACATGCCTGGGTTGCGTGCCAGGTCCCCAGTGAGGGCCATGTGGGAGGCAACCACACATTGCTGTTTCTCTCCCTCTCTTTCTCCCTCCCTTCCCCTCTCTCTAAAAATAAATAAATAAAATCTTAAAAAAAAATGTTTGAAATGAAAATACTGAGAATATTGGTGAGGAACGTAGAATAATGGACACTCTTATACACTGCTGGTGAGGAAACAGTTCAACAGTCTCTGAAAAAGTTAAACATACCTCTACCATAGGACCATCTATTTCACTTCTAGGTCATGATCCAAGAGAAATGAAAGCATGTACTCATACGAAGCCTTGAATGCAAATTTTTAGTGGCCCCAAGCTGGAAATAACTCAGATCTCTGGTGAATGGATCATCTCAGGTAAATGGGTAAACACAATACTGTTACAGAACAGACAGCTGGGGCTGAATAATATGAAAGACCCCCTTTTATTCCCCCTGAGCTTCCTCCCCCTTACCAGGTTCATTTTGCCTGCAGCTAGTGGAAAGACGTAAAAGGAAAGGAATTATTATTTATTTATAAGTTGTACAGACTAAAGTTCTTTAAGATATGCATAAACGCACACAGTCCTTCCCTCTCCCTCTGCCCCGTCTGGGGTACCATATCTCCAGC
The DNA here is from genome assembly GCA_004026765.1 of Micronycteris hirsuta. Taxonomy (NCBI): domain Eukaryota; kingdom Metazoa; phylum Chordata; class Mammalia; order Chiroptera; family Phyllostomidae; genus Micronycteris; species Micronycteris hirsuta. The sequence continues at coordinate 14,728 of PVJI01027542.1, forward strand.
AGGCTCCCGGCACCATCCAGGTGGCAAAAAAGGAGCACTTCCAAAGCCATGTGGTCCTGACTGTCACCCAAGTCACGTGGTCCCCACTCTGCCAAACCCACGTGGTCCCAACAAGACACCCAAGCCCTGTGGTCCCAAAAAGAGACACCAAGTGGCCACCTTGCCTGGGTTAAATCCCAGAGCCAATCTTTCTCTGCAGCCTCATTTTTGGCTCCTCCCACAATTGGTCACAGCTGCCAGCATTCAGGGCAAGTGTGGCCCTGTGGGGTGGAGTCAATTATCTCCAAGCTCTTCTGGACTCCATTACAAATCCCTCTTTGGGGGACCCCCTCTTGGCTGCACCCTGTTACAATACTACTCAGTAATACTACTCATTAATAATTTAAAAAACAAAACTATCAACCCATACAACATTAAAAACTCACAAATAATTACACTGAATAAAAGAAGTTAGACAAGGAAGAATGCCTACTAAGTAATCACAACTAGGTAGCATTCTACTAAATGCAAACTTACATTGACAGAATGCAAGATTTCCTTGAGATGGAGGCAGAAAAGGACAAGAAAGAGAGTTTACATAGGGGCATAAAGATTCTTTTAGTGGTGATACTTATGTTCACTGCCTTGATTGAGTGTGGTGATGGTTATATAAGTATGTGTATATGTGTATATATATATATATAATTTATTAAATTGTACACTTTTACATATGTAAAATTATTGTATGTTAATTATACCTCAGTGATATTATCAAAGAATTTAAATGAATATTCATTTACTCTTTCTTTCCATTTTTGTTAATTTTCTCTAATCTTTTTTCTAATAATCCAAAAGCTAGAGCTACAAAATGTGTAGGTAATAAAGTTATCATTTCAGAACACCTATTATCTCAGACACCGTTCCCAAGGACTTTACTTACTTGATCCTATTTTATCTTCATAAGAACTATATTTAAATCAGTTTTACAGAACTGAATCTGAAGTATAATGAATAACCATCATACACTTGCTTTTTCAATCTCAGGATAACTATACAATACTTTTCTATTCTCTTATTTTCTCATTGGCACCTAAACACAAACACACAGCAAATAGTTATACCCATTACTTCCTTGTCATTGACTATTTACACTGGAATTCATCTTGCTTCCAAATTTCCTAACTTACATCTCTATCTATGTCTATACCATCATCTATATCTGTATCATCTTTATCTATGTCTATGTCTATCTGTATCATCATCTATCTGTTTACATTCTGTGTCTGCCCTTACCAATTAAAAACCATAATTTATATTGAAGGCCAACTCTCTCCACTTTTTTCCTGTATCTCATTCACTGCCCTTTTTTTTTTAAGGGCTTGTCTTTTATAGTTCCTGCCTCTACCAGCTACATCTTAATTCCCCCTAATTCCTTTTTATAGATCATTCTTACAACTTGCAAAAAAAAATGATTCAACATATTAAATAAACAAACTCCCTTTGATTTCACATTGACCTCACTTCTGCAAACCACATTTTTATTTGTTTATCATCAAATTTTTAAAAATAGTTGTCTCTATTATCTATACTATCTGTCCATCTCTCTTTTTTTTTCACTACTTGACTTGTTCACCTTCTAGTCATTCCTACATTCCCTCTCATCTAGTTTTCTTCTCCACCATACCTCTGCAGTTGCTCTTGTCTAGGTTACCAATGGTCTCCATGTTACTAATATCATTGATTACTATTCTGTCTCTGTTTTACTCACTCTCTTGGTAACATTTTCCAGACCTTACAAACTATACTCCCTCCCTTTGAAACACTTGACTCAGCTTTCATAGCATGAAGGTCCTGCGTTCCTCCTACCCCAATCCCCAACTCCCTTCCCTGATGACAGCTGCCCATCTGCTCTCTATATCTATGAGTCTGTTTCTATTTTGTTTGTTAGTTTATTTTGTTCATTAGAATACACAAATAAGTGAAATCATACGGTACTTGTCTTTCTCTGACTGGTTTATTTTACTTAGCATAATACTCTCCTGGTCCATTCATGCAAAAGGTAAGATGTCCTTCTTTTTTAAGTCTAAAGAGTATTCATGCAGACTGGTGTAGCTCTGTGGAAAGCAGTATGGATTTACCTCAAAAAATTAAAAGTGGAACTGCCTTATGACCCAATAATTTCACCTCTGAGAATATATCCAAAAAATCCTAAAATATTAAATAGAAAGGATATATGCACCCCTGTGTTTATTCCAAGGTTATTTGTAATAGTCAAGATTAAGAAGTAGCCCAAGTGCCTATCAGTAGGTAAGTAGATAATGGTTTCTTTTGTAAGAAAGGATAATTTCAGAGAATGCGTGTATTTTTCCTGATTCTACTCTTCGCCTGTTCAAACTGCACACTCTCCCCCTTACATTCTTATTAGGGTAGGTGAAGGGACAGTGCTGGTGGGTCAAAATATAGGGGTTTGAAAAAACCTGTTTTCCTGAAGATTGTTTGGTGATCTCAGAAATCAATGGACAGGCTCTCAAATTCCTAAATGTCTTCTTCTGTTATGTAAGTCATCTGAGGTTACCAGTCACAAGGAAGGGAATTTACACTTGCTTCTATTGTACTCTTTGATTAACTCTTCATGAATGAATGTTGCATTATAATCTTTCTTCACATACCTAATATTCCCACTCAGCGATGAACTCTTCAAGGCCAAGGAACTGTAACTTAGCACACAGGTGGCAAACACAAGTCCGC
>PVJI01027543.1:0-17556 GCA_004026765.1 Micronycteris hirsuta
TTTTCTTTCCCTTACTTCCTAATACAGTATCCACTGTAGCCTCCTGCTTGCATTGCTTCATACTAGAATGTTTTCAGACTTACAACAGTTAGTCTTTACCCAGCCAAGGCAGTTTTTCTTACTATTTATATTTCCCTCTTGCTGCATCCCTCTTCTTTTCCTCACTTGTTATGTCTATAAAGCATGGAGGGCAGTCTCTAGTGGGCCTGAGTTCAGGGCAGGGCGACCTTGGGATCCCGGGAGTCCCCAACCTCAGGATTTATTAGTCAGTTGCTGGGAGTACTCAGCACAGAGAGCTGCCCAGTCTTCACTTTGTGAGCTCCTTTTAAACCCCCTCCCAAACTGGGATGGGAGAGAAAGTTGGGAGAGACTGCTTGGACCAGGCTTCTAACCCCCAGAAAACGCCAAGGCTACCAGAAATCCTCAGCAAACTCTGTGTCTTCCCCTTGGTGCTGCAACAGGTCTCTTGCAGTCCTGTTTTTTTCTTGAAACTCATTTTTTGGGGGGCTGAATTGTGTGCCCCCAAATCCATATGTTGAAGCCCTAATGCCCAGTACTTCAGAATGTAACTGTATTTGGAGATAGATCCTTTTAAGAGATAATTAAGTTAATATGAGGTCATTAAAGTGGGCTCTGAACCAATATGATTGGTGTCCTTAAAGGAGATTAACACACACACACACAGAAAACACACGGAAACACAAGATAAGGAGAATCATCTGCAAGCCAAAGAGAGAGGCCTCAGAAGAAACCAACCCTTGATCTTGGACTTCCAGCCTCCAGAACTGAGATCATAAATGCCTGCTGTTTATGCACTGTAATCTGTTATACTTTGTTATGGCAGCCTGAGCAGACTCAAGCACTCATAATTCTGATGTCAGAGCACTGAGGAAGAAATAAGGTCTTCTGTGTAACCAGCCTATCACAAGACTGGTAAACAGTCCCCAGTGCCCTTTCCTGGATGTTAAAATAAGACAAAATACAGAGTGAAAAACAGAGGGCCTTTGGGACTCACCTCCTTGTTGTCCATTTTGAGGTACAGATCCACTGCAAGCTCTAGCCTGTTTTGCTTGGGAGCAGTGCCACTCCAGCCTATACTTAGAGACCATTTACCCTAGAGAAGGGATAACAGGATCAGAATTGTCACTTAGAATCCAACCTGCCACATCCTTCAGTCCCAAGTAGATGAGAACATGTAGCAAAGTAGCCTTTCACTGGAAATATGCCACAAACTTAAAATGAAATTTGAAGAGGTCTCAAATTATATATGTGCCTGTCCTACCAAAATGCATGTTATTCCTAATTTCCTCCTAGTCTCCTCCATATTCCCTCCCTTCTCTACCATGTCCAGAAGTAAACCTGGGAGCTCTTGAATTCCTTTGTGTACTTTGCCTCAATCATTTTTCTCAGTAACTCATTCCATATGTGCATTACCCTCTGCAAGGAGGAGTTTTGTTGAGTTCTCTCTGTTTATTCTGCATTTCCTAATTTTATGAACAATTTTTTAACAATAAAGCCAATTAGATGGTGGGATCTTGTTCCAAGGAGAGTGGCAGAGTCCCCATCAGGGGTTAACCTAGTTTAGGCCAAACTGTGGGAGAGCTCTGTAGGAAGATACAGTGCTGGCAGTCTAAGCCAGTGGCCTGAGCTAACTCTGCAGGTATTTTTCCATCACTAAGTTCTATGATGCTAAGTGGATTCTCTGACAATAAAATGACTGTTTGCTATCTTCAACAAAAGCAAAATAAGCTGCTTCTTTTTCTTTCATGAGAACTTTACAAAGAAACAAGTTACAGTTGATTAATAAGATTTGTTTTAACAATTACTGAAGATTTTCCTTTCATTATTGAAGCAATACCTGTCAAGTGCTTATTTCATGATTCAAACTGATGGATTTCAGAAAAAGCCAACATGAAGAATAAACAAATACAATCTGTTTACCAAAAAACCACACTTCTCGGATCCATGTTTTTATTAAAGGAGACTTTCATTTGGTGCTACAGATTTTACTAAACCCTGCATTTTTCTAAACCAAAGAAATCTTATGACCAGCAGTAAATTTTCTCCAAAAGATCATTTTCCAATCAGTTCCATTACAGCAAAACTATGCCATTATACTTACTTCCAAAATATACAATTGCATATATTAGTATATACCAATGAATTTTTAATTTTTTGCCTGTTAGTTCAAACCACATGAAATATTTCTGCAACCGGATATTTTTATTGAAACCAAAGCACACACATTCCAAACAATGAATTTCTATTCAAATTCTTCTGAAGCTTAATCAAAAAAGTTTGTATTATCTGTTATCAATAAGTTATTATTTAAACCATTCTTTCACTTGATTCTACTCACTCTCTAATCCATTTCTGCACATTTTTGGCCAACTTCTATAAAACTTTGCATATCTTTCCTATTGAGATTTCAGATCACAGAAAACAACATATTACCTATATTGTCATTATCTTACAGATTGTAAAATGTGTGAATCTCAGAATTTTGGAAGTAAGCAAGATTTAAGAAGAATTTTACTTTCAGAGAACACAAACTTAGGATATTCTTTAGTTTGCTTTGATATACTTCTTGTATGATCAATGGTCCCAACAACACATGGTGAGCTCTTCAGGGTAAAAAGCAATTTAACTATAGTGAGATGATGTACTAGTATATAGAGAGGTAAATTAGAGATTATCCTTTGGACCAGCTTCACTTGACAAAGCTTTTAAAATTATCTCTCAGCTTTTCCCTAAATCGGTCAAGCTTTAAAACTGGGCCCTGGAAGTAATTTTCCCAGTTACATTTTTCTTCTACCTCCTGGACAAGACAGAACACTCTTCCCAAATTCCCTGGGCACATACAAAGTCAAGTCTTTCCAGGCTGGCTTCCCAGTTAGGTCCATCACCCCACACAAACACACACACACACACTCATGGCTTCTAAGTTGACACCTGATCAGGTTACTTCTCAAGCTTACACCTCCCATTTCAACAGCTTCCTTGAACTTGTTACTTTTAACTAGCTCATGAATGAGGGCCAATACCTAGAACACTCTGCTTTGGGCTCCTAACTCAATCCCTTCCTCCCCACAACCCCACCTTGGCTAGAGGCTGAGGTGTAAATCTCTACATTCTTTGTGACAGCCATCCTATAATCCAAGTTCTCCTATTTGGGTTCCAGCTGGAAAACAAGCCCAGTTGCTAGCCTCTCATTTTTCAACTAGATGCAGTTTCTTCCCAAAATGCATCTGCAGTCTGGAGCTCCCCTCCCTGAACCCCAGTTACCAGCTCCAGCCCAAAACTGGAAATAAAAAATTATCTAGATAACATTTTGTTGTTATTTTGTTTTTTTAGGGTTTTTTGGGGGGGTATCTTCAATGTTTTTTATAGCTACTTGTCAAGATTTATATGACCTATGGAAAAAAAAAAAATCAGGCCTTGGCCAGGTAGCTCAGTTGGTTAGAGCCTCATCCCCATATGCCAGTGATTCAGTTTTCATCCCCTGTAAGGTCACATAGAAAATCAACAATGAGAGCATGCCTAAGTGGAATGGCAAATCGATGCTTCTCTCTCTCTCTCTAAAATCAATCAACAAAGAAAAATTCAATGGAATACATTTGAAGATCTAATTGGCTTTATTAAATGGTTCGTGAATCAGTAAGCATCCAACCTAGCAACTAGAAGGGCACTCTAGGGGTTGTACAAAATTGTAGGTTTTTCTAGGAAGCAAACTGTGGCAGGAGAGTGATTACCAAAAGAAAATAAAGGATTATTTTGAGATCAGGACATCATTTTTTGATGTGTGGTGAGTAGGGGGAGAAAACAGCAACGGTTTTATCATGCTGATTGTCTCTTCTGAAGTGGATGGTAAATCGAGAGGGCCCACATGAGAGATTATCTCATTGGTGTTGGCTAGAAAATTCCAGACTGTTTAATTAACAGTCTGGTGATTAATGTCGATCTGGTGAAGGTTGAAATTGCAGTTAAGTCAGATATCAAGCCTGGGTTTTGTATCAGAGGTTTTAGCACAATAATACAATTTTAAGACTGTGGTTTAAGATTGTAGTAACAGACCTAATTGCAGAACTATTACAATTCTGCATGGTTTCTCCACCTCTGGTCTATGTCATCTGGAAGTGCAGAGTCCTATGTTTTCAACCTGCCTAGGCCACCATGACTGCTTGTTAGCTTGTCCAGACCCAAATTCTGTCCTAGCATCCTTTCCCAGTGGACAGCTCTTAATACTCTTTCACATCTGACTTGGAAGCCTGATGATGCATGACCCCAAAGTATCTGAACTGATATGTTTTTAATATCACTCTCAGAGATAAAAATTTCATTCATTTGATGTCTCCCTTGCAGCCCAAAAGCATGTGGCTTTTAGGAAAATCACCTCAAATGATGTTGATAAGAATTTTGGAAGGAAGGGTTCTTTCATAGTATTGGAAGGTGAACCTCCATCCATAAATTCAGATATGTTAGAAATATCCTTCCTTTTTACTTTTTTCAAACAACCTAATTTCTCACCCTGAGCCCTCATCCCACCTGATTGGCAATGCATTTAATCTAGGTGTTCTTGGGGTTTACTTATCAACCCCAAGGCTAGGTTACTATCATGGCTTTGGAAGGAGAGGGGGACCAGGTGGGAATTTCTGTCTTTAGTCATCTTTCCACACAGAGTATGGCTGACACACTCAACATCCCTGAGCTAATAGTTCCTGAAGGTAAAAGGCTTCTAAGCTCCCACTCCTGGAACAAAGAAATCTGATGGCTGGGTCCCTGACTCTGGGGACAGCTCACTCTGCTTTCCTCTAAAACATTTCACAAGAAGAGTTCAGACCACCTTCTTAGAAACTTACAGACCTCCTCCTTTTAGTCAGCCCCTGACTTAAATTCTGCTTTTATCCAGAGAGAAAAAAATTTTTTTCTCCAGCCAACACTACTCACTTCAGCTAGTATAGGCTTTGGAAAACAAAAGTCAGGAAGCCCTCAGGCTGCCTTTCCTTTCTGCCTTGCCTCACCTCTGCCCTGAGGCATGGAAACTGGAGCCTCTGCCAGTTTAAAAGGTGGAGAATGAAAAGCCAAATAGAATCATGAATTTATATTTCAGATTATTATCCAATCTCTAAAGCAATACTGAATTTAACAATATTTTATTGAAATATATATATGTATAACTTTTATAGTAAATTCAGATAATCTTTTCAATAATCCAAAAGAAATATAAAATAATCCTTAAAATTTGCCTTCTTTAGGAAAACTACACAGAACTATACTTTGTATCTGCTAATTATTTAGCTGGAAATAAAGCAGTCATATGTGCTAAATAAATAAAGTCATGCACACAATTACTGGCAAAATAGATTTCATTCCATCTTTCAACTGACATATTGATAGGAGTTGACATAGAGTTGGAAAATTTCAGTTTAAGGTAAAAAGCTATAAACCTGGCAAATAATGTTTATGTTTAAGCCTTTGTTTCAGAAAACTGCAGATAAAGCCAATCCTGGCTCCTAGGAAAACAGCCAGTCACCTGGGGCACTGCTAATGATTACCTCCTGGGGACAACTGGAGGCATCCGGGCCTTTGTGAATCAGACCACCACCTGCCCCTGGGAGCAGCTAACTGCTCAGGACAGGAATGCCTCGGTGCCTTACCTAATCCCCTGGACTTCAAAGCTCTTACTGACCTGCTTATCCCCTAGTATAAAAACGCTGGCCTGGACAAAGAGAGGGGAAGATCGTCTGTTAGGGTATAAACCCGCCATCTTGTCAGATTGCCGGCCATCTGAATAAAGTGCCTGTAAAGATTCAATCACTGTCATTGCTTATTGGGTTTGGTTGTGACAGGCAGCCCAAATCCAAGTCTGTTTTCTGGTTACAATATTTTTCTAAAAGAATTGTTACTGAGCAGACCAGGGCCCATCATGTGGCACCTTGGTGAAAGAGCCAACAACAATTAATGTTAGATGGAGCAGATCTTTATTTATGACATTCTAACTTGGGGGAGTGGGCTAGAGCACTCATTCTCTAAGCCCAGTTTTCCCACGAGATTCAGCACTTCCCATGCTCCCCACCAGGCTACTAGCCAAAAACCTCCTCAAAAGTGCCCCATGTTCTTATCTGGTCTTAATGCATCTGTGTAAACAGTTCTCTAGTCCCTCTGGAAGGTACCCAAGTCACCATCCTCACTCAGCAGCTCACTCCTTCAGGATCTGGAGTACAAGGTCATCAGTCTCCATATAATAGTCCAGAAAAGGCACAAGTGCTGAAGGTCCATGTATAGTTCAGATCTGCAAGGCAGCATCTTGCAAGGAAATCCTTTGCAGCTCCAGAGTCAGCTAGAGTAGGTGGGATCACAGCAGCAACATCTCCTTTCTTATTAGTCCGGGCTGCATGGCCTCCTTCCTCACTATAAACTACATAGCTGCTTGCTTACTTCTCCCTTCTCACTGCTTTCTTTCAAACCACATGGCAAAAATCCCTTACTACAGACAGCATGACTCCTCCTTCACTACTACTCCCTACATGGCCAAGAGCCCTTCTCCTTCCCAAGCCCCATGACCAAGAGCCTGAATGGCTGCAAAGCTTAAATCCAAGCACCTCTTCCGTAAACCCATTTCTGACTCCTCCCACAATGGGTACATCTGCCCATCCTCCATATCTTCTGCTTTTCTCCAGCTGTCATTGTTAGTCCAGGCAGGTGTGGCCCCATGACACAGAGCAACCACTTTCTTGCAGTGGCACTATAACTGGGGAACTGCCTCCCAGCCTAATGCAAGTGCTGTAAACTCCCAGGCTAAGTCACAAGCCAGGGTACATTCAGAAAGCCACGCCCATCTCCCTTGCCTCTGCTACATGCACAGCTATTTAGCATAACTAAGAAGCTAGCCAAGTTGCCAAAGATATGCAAAATCTCCCAATGGCTGTTCTTGGCTTTTCCATCTTTCATTCCCCAAGCCAGGTTTATTGGGATTTGGAGGACTATATTCTCTCCCCTGCTATATCCCCATTTCAGAAGGACATGATGAATAGCTTTGTACAAGTGCACTTCATAGTGTGCCAAAGGAAATCAAACTTGCAGAAAGCCAAAAAGATTACTGATAATCTACTGTGGGCAATTTTAACAGGGAACTCTAAGGTCATATATAAATCACAGGGAGGCATGAGGGAGTGTATTTGTACATATTTTTATTTATTTTTTAAAGATTTTTATTTATGTATTATTACAGAAGGGAAGGGAGGGAGGAAGAGAAGGAAAGAAACATCAATATGTGGATGCCTCTCAAGCACCCCCCACTGGGGGACCTGGCCAGCAACCACAACATGTGCCCTGACTGGGAATTGAACCGGTGACCTTTTGATTCACAGGCCAGTATTCAGTCCACTGAGCCACACTAGCCAGGACTAACTCTATATTTTTATATTATAGAGATACAGTGTACATGTAGGAAAATGTACACATCTGAAGTGTACAGCTTGGTGAAGTTTTATATATGTCCACACCCCTATAACCACCACTTATAGCAACATGTAGGCCATTTCCAGCCTCCCAAAGTGGTCTTGTGCCCCTAGTCAACATCCGCTCTAAAGATAACCACCATTAACATGACTGATTTTGCCTAAACTTGATTTTTATATAAATGGAATCATAGAATATGTACTTTGTTGTCTGGAAAATTATTTTGTAAATATTGTACTTACTCAATTTCCAAAATATATTAAAAAAACATATGTAATTGAACACCAAGAAGACAAACAACCCAATTAAAAAATGGGTCAAGGGCCTGAATAGACACTTCTCCAAAGAGGATACACAGATGGCCAATAGACATGTGAACAGATGTTCAGCATCACAGATCATCCAAAAAATGCAAATTAAAACCACAATGAGATATCACCTCACACCTGTCAGAATGGTTACCATCAATAAATCAACAAACAACAAGTGCTGACAAGAACATGGAGAAAAGAAAACCTTGTGCACTGTTGGTGAGAATGCAGACTCATACAGCCACTGTGGAAAGCAGTATGGATTTTCCTCAAAACAATTAAAAATTGAAATGCCTTTTTACCCAGCTCCCACTTGTGGGAATATATCATAAGTATCCTAAAACACCAATTTGAAAGAATATATGTACCCCTATGTACACAGCAACACTATTTACAATAGCTAAGATGTGGAAACAACCATCAGTAGATGAAAAAAAGTTATGGTACATTTACACAATGGAATACTACATGACTACAAAACAGAAGGTAATCTTACCTTTTGCAACAGCATGGATAGAACTGGAGATTATTATGCTAAATGAAATAAGCTAGTCAGAGAAAGACAAATACCATATATCACTTATATGTGGAACCTAATTAACAAAATAAACTGATGAAGGTAAGGGTGTGGGAAATAAAGGAAAAATAAACAAATGGAACTACATCAGACTAAGAGCTTTCTTCATGGCTAAAGAAACTATCTTCAGAGCTGGCTGGTATGGCTCAGTGGACTGAGTGCAGGCCTGTGAACCACAGTGTTTCCAGTTTGATTCCCAGTCAGGGCACATGCTTGTGTTATGGGCCAGGACCCAGTAAGGAGAGCTTGACAGGCAACCACACATTGATGTTTCTCTCCCTCTCTTTCTTCCTCCCTGCCCCTATGTCTAAATATAAATAAACATAACCTTTGATAAAAAGAAATCATCATCAAAATAAAAAGGGAACCGACTTTATGGGAGAACATATTTAACAATTATACCTCGGACAGGGTTTTATTTCCAAAATATATGAAGAAGTCAGCACTCTCTAGAAGCACCTGGGTGAGTGCACAAACAGCAGCCCTCGGGCAGTGGTGGCTTGCATTCCCATCAAGGAGAATTGGAGACGGTAAGAACCAGGAACAGTTCCCACCGGCAGCCCTGGGGCCAGTGGCACCTTGTGCAGCCAATCAGGGGGAACTAGGGACTGTGTGCACCCAGTGATCTGCGGACCACCCATGCCCACTCCAAAAAACACCAAGGACAGTGCACAACTGGGGCCCTGGCCTGCAGCCTGCCAACTCCCCATCCAAGAACAAAGGGGGACAGTGAACACAGGTGTGGAACTCATGCCCAGAGAGCTGGGGACAAAGTGCCTGCCACCCAGCCCCTGCAGGGCTGACTGGCTCTGTAGGAGAAAGGTGGAAGCACCCCGCTGAGGGGAGCGGCAGTCCTCACAAAGTCTTGACTCAGTGTGGGGGCTAAACTACCCAGAAGGGGCACGGTGAGTACCTAGCATCTAGACTGGCAAAGAGCAAGAAGGTGGTAGGTGAGTTGCCCCTAATTGGAGCACCTAAAAAGGCACAACGACAGATCTAATCTGGACCCAGAAGCACACCTAGAAACTGGGCTGCAGGCTGGACAACAGTGAAGAGTGCATTTCAGGAAGGGAGAAAAGCAAAACTAATATCTTCCCACCCTGATACAGCCAGGAAGACCAAAAGAACAGGCCTGGCTGAACCCGTTTAAAGCCAGCAGAAGATGAGACAATAAAACCTGCAGCTGCGTAAAGACCAGAGTTAGGCCCAGACAAGAGTTAGCCAAAAAACAGAGACAGTGAGACAAATTTAATTTGCCACTCCAGAGAACTTGCAAGGTGGAAGCAGTGAACACCAGTACACCTGCTGGAAGAGGAAATCCACCAACAAAGGAACCACCAACACAAAACAATGGAAGAAAGTAAAGGAGGAAGTGGAACCCACACTAACCTCAATCTAGGACTGAATGGATAATACACCAATTGGTGGAGAAACTACCCACAACAAACAGCTGAACAAGAGTGAGAGAGAAGTCTCAAAACCTTGTTCACACAGAACAATCAGCTTCAACACAACCTGTCCACACCTGCACAACAGAATACAAGGCGTGGTGGATGGAGTGACCCTCAGTTAACTAACTAGAGGAAAGGACCCACCAAAAAAAAGACCCAACAACAATCAAAACCCAAAGACATACAGAGAGCCAACAAAAACGACAGTCCAAGACCAGCGAGCTCAGGAGATTAAGGAGACTACACCACTGAATCCCGCGGGTACTCTACCATAGAAGCTCATACCATAAAACCAGGAAGTCAGAACACATCAATTTAAGAAACAGAGGCTAGCAAGATGAGTCTCACAAACAATGGAAAGACAAAGAAACAACCCGCAAATGAAAGGAAAGGAGGAAACCTCAGAAAGAATGACAAATGAAACAGAGGCAAGTGAACTATCATATACTGAGTTCAAAGCATTGATTATCAAGAAGCTCAATAAGTTCGATGAGCTCAGAGAATTTCCAGAAACTACAGGGAAACTACAATGAACTCACTGCAAACTATATCAACATGAAAAAGGAAATAGAAACTATCCACAATGGCCAAGAGGAAATGAAGAATACAATTTCTGAACTGAAGAACACACTAGAAGGAATCAAAAGCAGGCTCGATGAAGCAGAGGACCAGATCAGCGAGCTGGAGCACAAGGTAGAACAAAACACCCACAAAGAGCAAGAAAAGGAAAAGAGGGTTAGAAAGAATGAAGAAGTATTAAGGGAAATGCAGGACAACATGAAACATAATAATATTTGTATAATAGGCATATGAGAAGAAGAAAAGCAAGGGATAGAAAACCTGTTTGAAAAAGTAATGATGGGCCCTGGCTGGTGTAGCTCAGTGGATTGAGCACGGGCTGGGAACCAGAGGGTCCCAGTTCGATTCCCAGTCAGGGCACATGCCTGGGTTGCGGGCCAGGTCCCCAGTGAGGGCCATGTGAGAGGCAACCATACATTTCTGTTTCTTTCCCTCTCTGTCTCCCTCCCTTCCCCTCTCTCTAAAAATAAATAAATAAAATCTTTAAAAAAAAAAAAGAAAAAGAAAAAGTAATGATGGAAAACTTCCCTAGTTTGATGAGAGAAAAAGTCACACAAATCCAAGAAACACAGAGTCCCAATCAAAAGGAACCCAAACAGGCCCACTTCAAGACACATCATAATTAACATGGCAAAATTCAAAGACAAAGAGAGAACTTTAAAGACAGCAAGGGAGAAACAGGAAGTAACATACAAGCAAGCCCTGATAAGGTTAGCAGCTGACTTCTCTATGGAAATGCTCCAGGCCAGAAAATAATGGCAAGAAATATTCCAAGTAATGAGAACTAGAGGCCGGCAACCAAGGCTGCTGTACCCAGCAAGGCAATCAATCAACATAGAAAGCCAAATCAGTAGCTTCCCAGACAAAAGAAGTCTAAAAAAATACATCTCCACCAAACCATCTCTGCAAGAGATGCTAAAGGGACTGCTTTAAGGAAAAGAAGGAAAAGAGAGAGAGAGAGGAACAGAGGTACAAAAAAAATGGCAAAGAATAAGTACCTATCAAAAATATCCTTAAACGTAAATGGATTAACTGCTCCAATCAAAAGACATAGACTAGATGAAGGGATTAGAAAGCATGACCCACACATATGCTGCCTACAAGAGACCCACCTCAGGACAAAAGACCTATACAGACTGAAAGTGAAGGGCTGGGAACAAGTTTTCCAAGCAAACGGACAGGAAAAGAAAGCCAGGGTAGCAATACTCATATCAGACAAAATAGACTTCAAAAAAAGGGCTATAAAGAGAGACCCAGAAGGACACTTCATAATACTCAAGGGAAGAATCCACCAAGAGGACATAAACATTGTAAATATATATGCACCCAACACAGGAGCACCCAAATACATAAAGAAGATCTTGGAGGACTTCAAGAAAGATATTGATAGCAACACAATTATAATAGGAGATTTTAACACCCCACTGTCAAAAATGGACAGATCTTCCAAACAAAATATCAAAAAAGATATTGTGACATTGAAAAATGCCGTAGATGAAATGGAATTAACTGATATATATAAAGCCTTTCACCCCAAAGAAGCTAAATACAGATTCTTTTCATAGGCACATGGAACATTTTCAAAGATAGATCATATGATAGGACACAAAACAAGCTTGAAAAAATTCAAGAATTTTGAAATCATACCAAGTATTTTCTCTGACCACAAGGGACTGAAATTAGAAACCAATACCAAGGAATAAAAACCCCAAATACTCAATATCATGGAGATTGAATACCATACTATTAAACAATGAATGGGTCAAGAATGATATTAGGAAAGAAATTAAAAATTTCTTGAAAAAAATGAAAATGAACTTACAACATCCCAAAACTTTTTGGACAGAGCAAAGGCAGTCCTCTGTGGGAAGTTCATAGTGATACGGGCCTACCTAAAAAAAAAATAGGAACAGTTCAAACAACCTACCCTGCACCTACTAGAACTCGAGGAACAACAACAAAGACAATCCAGAGCAAGTAGAAGGAAGGAAATACCCAAGATCAGAGCAGAATTAAATGACATAGAGACTAAAAGCACAATTCTCAGGATCAATGACTCCAGAAGCTGGTTGCTTGAAAAGATAAACAAAATGGAAAAGCCTTTAAGCAGGCTCATCAAGAAAAAAAGAGAGAGGACCCAAATAAACTCAATCAGAAATGAAAGATCTGAGATTACAACTGATGCCACAGAAATACAAAAGATTGTAAGACACTACTATGAAGAACTGTATGCCAAGAAATTTGAAAACCTAGGTGAAATGGATAATTTATAGAAACATATAATCTTCCAAAACTCAATGAAGAAGAAGGAGAAAGCCTGAACTGACCAATAACAGCAGACGAAATTGAAGTAGTAATCAAAAAACTCCCAACAAACAAAAGCTCTGGACCAGATGACTTCACGGGAGAATTCTACAAAGCATTTAAGGAAGAGCCAACCCCTATCCATCACAGACTATTCCAAAAAATCCAAAATAATGGAAGACTTCCAAACTCTTTTTATGAAGCCAGCATCATCCTAATCCTAAACCAGATAAAGACACAAATATCGCTGATAAACAAAGATGCTAAAATCCTCAACAAAATATTGGCAGACCACATCCAGCAATACATTAAAAAGATCATACACCATGACCAAGTGAGATTCATCCCAGGGATGTAAGGATGGTACAATATTCAGAAAACAATAAACGTTATACATCACATAAACAAAAGCAAAGATAAAAATCACATGGTCATATCAATAGATTCAGAAAAAGCATTCAATAAGACATAGCGTGCATTTATGACAAAAACACTTAGTAAAGTGGGAATTGAGGGAGAATTCCTCAACATAATAAAGGCTATATATGACCTGCAACCAACATTACACTCAATGGGAAAAAACTAAAATCTTTCCCACTAAGATCAGGAAGAAGACAAGCTTGTCCACTATCACCACTTCTATTCAACATAGTACTGGAAGTTTTAGCCACAGCAATCAGACAAGAAAAGGAAATAAAAGGCATACAAATTGGAAAGGAGGAAACAAAACTGTCATTGTTTGCAGATGACATGATAGTGTACATAGAAAATCCTATAGTCTCCACCAGAAAACTATTTGAACTAATCATTGAATTTGGCAAAGCAGTGGGATACAAAGTCAATATCCAGAAATCAAAGGCATTTTTGTATACCAACAATGAAACATCAGAAGCAGAAATCAGGGAAAAAAATCTCATTTGATATAGGAACAAGAAAAGTAAAATACCTAGGAATAAACCTGACCAAGGAGGTAAAAGACCTGTACTCAGAAAACTGCACAACACTTTAGAAAGAAATCATGGAAGACACAAACAAATGGAAACATTTACCGTGCTCATGGATCAGAAGAATCAACATCATCAAAATGTCCATACTCCCCAAAGCAATTTATAGATTCAATGCAATCCCTATCAAAGTACCAATGACATATTTCACAGATATAGAACAAACACTTCAAAAATTTATATGGAACTATAAATGATCCTGAATATCAGGGGCAATTTTGAGAAAGAAGAGAAAAGTAGGAGGGATATCAGATATCAAACTGTATTACAAGGCCACTGTAATCAAAACAGCCTGGTACTGGCATAAAAACAGACAGATAGACCAATGGAACAGAATAGAGAGCCCAGAAATAAACCCAAGTCTCTATGGACAATTAATCTTTGACAAAGGAGGCAGAAGTGTAAAATGGAATAAAAATAGCCTCTTCAACAAATGGGGTTGGAAAATCTGGACAGCATAATATAACCAGAGACATTGAAATTAAGAACAATCTGAGTGTAACCAGAGGAGATGGGGGAGGGGACAACTGGAGGAAGGGTTTTCAGGATCAACTATAATGGACACATGAACAAAACCAAGGTAGGGCAATGGGAACAAGAGAGGGAGGTGAGTTTGGCTAGGGGGAGGTGGTAAATGCTGACAACCTCTAATTGAACAACAGTAAAATAATTTTTAAAAAATGCTCAACATCACTAGCCATCAGAGAGATGCAAATTAAAACCACAATGAGAAATAACACCATACCTGTCAGAACAGCCATCGTAATGAAATACACAGGCAACAAGTGCTGGCGAGGAAGTAGAGAAAAGGGAACCCTAGTACACTATTGGTGGAAATGAAGACTGGTGAAACCACTGAAAAATAGTATGGAATTTCCTCAGAAAATTAAAAATGGAACCTCCTTATGACCCAGTGATTCCATTGCTTGGAACATACCCTAAGAATCCTGAAGCACCAATTTTAAATAACTTAGCACCCCTACGTTCAAAGACGCACAATTTATAATAGCCAAGTTTTGGAAACAGCCCAAGTGCTCATCAGTTGATGGGTGGATTAAAAAATTGTGGTACATTTACACAATGGAATGCTACACAGCAGAAAGAAAGAAGGAACTCCTATCTTTTGCAACAGCATGGATAGAACTGGAGACTATACTCTAAGTGAAATAAGTCATTCGCAAAAGATAAATACTGTATGATCTCATTTATAACTGGAATCTAATGAACAAAATAAACTAAGGAGAAAAATAGAAACAGAGATATAGAAACATGGAACAGACAGATAGTTATAGAAGGGCAAGAAGTGGGGGGAATAGTGGAAAGAAGGGGAAGGGATTAGTCAAAGAACATGTAAGCATGACCCACAGACGTGGACAACGGAAAGGGATTCACTGTGGGAGTAGGGGGTGGGCTGGTTGGAAGGGGTCAAAAGAGATAAAATTTGGAACAACTGTAATAGAATAAACAACAAAAAATGAAGTAGAAAAAGATAAAAAAATAAAATGGAAGGACAGATAAAGTGCTTCCCAGATAAGGTCAAGTTAAAGGAGTTCATCATCGCCAAACCCTTATTATATGAAATGTTAAAGGGACTTAACTAAGAAAAATAAAAGGATCAAGAGATGAACAGTGAAATGACAACAAACTCACAACTATCAACAACCAAACCTAAAAAAAGAAAACAAATACAAAAACAAACTAAGCAAACAACAAGAACAGGAACAGAATCACAGAAATGGAGATCACATGGAGGGTTATCAGAGGGGATGTAGAGGGGGGAGAATGGGAGCAAAGGCACAGGAGATAAGAAGCATAAATGGTAGGTACAAAATAGGCAAAGGTAGTTAAGAATAGTATAGGAAATGCAGACACCAAAGACTTTATATATACAACCCATGAACATGAACTAAGTGGGGAGAATGCCAGTGGGAGGGGGTGCAGGGCAGAAGGGAATAAAGGGGAGAAAAGTGGGACAACTGTAATAGCATAATCAATAAGATATATTTAAAATAAAAAAATTACTGTTGTTTAGGTACATCTCAGGTTTTACCACAGCAATCCTCTTATAGAAAAATAGACAATATTTGTTGAAAGAGACAAGAAAATAACACAAAAGTTATGAATGGCACCATTCTTATAGAATCCAATTTGATAGTTTGCTCAATAAAATGTTTGGACCATATTTTCTGCAATGATTTACTACCAATAATGACAATAATAATAACAATCTCCTCTTTTTTTTGCTAACCCAGGAGTAGTAATGTCAGGAACTCACTATAGTTCAGACATACCTTTTCCAGTTCAAAGAACCTCATTAAATTTGCCACCTCCTCAGGTTTTTAAGCACCAAAAATTGAAGTGGTCTTAACTCTGTAGAAACTGCCATTTCAGTTATGGCAATAACTACAGGAGGATGAGGTAGCCCAGGAGGGACAGGTCTCCAAACCAACCTCAGTCACCAAGGTGGGCCCACACATGAGACAGACTCAGGGCTGGAGTACATCTGTTCCAGCATCAAAACATGATATCAAACAATTATGGGAATTTTCAAGTATATCAAAATTAAAAACTTTGAAAAAATGAGTTGTATCACACAATCATGGCATCTTAAGGAAATGCAGGATTTAAAAATACATGTGTCTATTTCATCCTGGCCTTTATTCTTAAAGCCCAATTAAACTGATTCAGCCAAGACTTTACAGGCTGTATAAATTCATATTTTAGTCAGTTGAACTCAGCCAGCACTCCCACCATCCCCAGGCCTACAAGTTTCTATAGCAGTAAACAACAAGGCTACAACAGCCTTCCTGGTCCCCTCCTACCTGAGCACTGGCTCATAACAACACAGTGTGCTATCAAGTAGAGGTTTATAAAGCTGAAATATTAATACAGAGAAATATGTAATTGCCAAATGCTATATTTCCTTTTCTTTTTTATTGTTTAGTTCCCCACTAAATTGTAAGTTCTATGAGATCAGCTTATTCATCTGCTACTTTCCTGGTGCCTGCACATTATATAAATTCAGTGAATGTTGAATGAAAATAAAATAAAATAAAATAGTCAATGGCTAGACTTCAAGAGGACACTAGACCAGAAAGATAGATAGCACTGGGGAACACAAAACATAGGAATGTGGTAACCACTACTGCCTCAGTTTCATCTGAGAGATAACTGGAAAATACAAGCAGACAAATAATTAACTGTAGAGAACTCTTTTTAAGGCTGACTCAGAGTCAGATAAACAACAGAGAAAAAATAACAAAACTAAAAGTTGACTCTTTTGGAAAAATAAACTAAATTGCCATGTCTTACCTTTGGCCAGGCTGATAAAGAGAATGAGAACACCAATTACCAAGATTGTTAAAGAAATTAAAAAGACTGAGATGCCCAGGTTCAGCTGAAGCCGTCAACCACTTCCCTTGCCCCAGTTTTAGCTGAAGTCTATTAACTGCTTCTGTAAATTGCTTTGAGAAAAAAAAAGAGAAAAGACCCCGCACGCACTAAAGCTGAAAAAAGAACCAAAAAAAACCCTGCAACTAGGGGCCCAGAATTTGGAGATCACTCCTCTGGGTCTTCATGAGTAAATAAACTGCCTCTTTGCTACCTCCAGTGTCTTGACTGAGTCATTTTTTTCTCAACAAGATCAGGAATGAAAAATGGATCATGACTACAGATGATGCATTCATTAAATGAATAATAAATATGTAGAGAACAGGGAAACTGAGGCATATATGTTTTACTAGCTAGGAGAAACTAAGAGATTAGCCCACTAGGATGTTTACCCAAGTCAGAAAGAACACCCTGACCCTGGGACGAACTACCTCGCCAGCCGCATGTTTATGTAAAAGTGCTGTTCATGCAAGAGTGAC
>PVJI01027544.1:0-17550 GCA_004026765.1 Micronycteris hirsuta
ACCTGGGTTTAAATCCCTGTGCAGATCTTCCCCTGTAACCCCATTTCCGACCCCTCCCACAATGGGCGACAACTGCTAGCACTCCCGTATTCTGTGCCTTTCTTGGCTGCCACAGTTACTCCTGGCAGGTGTGCCCCCTGGTGTGGAGTGAACCATCTCCAAGCTCTCACTCAGGTGCTGTAACCAGGGCAGCTGCCTCCCAGTTACATCAGGAGTCTAAGTGATGCCCATCTTCCTGGCTCCAGGCAGGCAAGGAGCCTAGCCTGCTGTTATTGATATGCAAAAGGACTCTCAATCCCACTGCTGCTGCTTGTCCCAGCCCCTAGGCTAGGATTGGGAGGTGGGGGCCCCTGGAGCCTCTCAGCCTGCACCTCCTCAAACATACACTCCATTAAAGTAGGCTGTTTCTTTCTGAGGTGATGAAAGGAAAATATTCTCAAGTTAATGACAATAGTTGAACCACCTGTGGACAGACTAAAAACCACTTACATGTATGCTTTATACTTGCAGGGGGGGCCAACCTTTGGGCATCTCTGGGACACACATTAAATACACAAACACTAATGGAAACTGATGAACAAAAAATTAGTTTTAAATAAATTTATGATTTTGTGTTGGGCCACATTCATAGCCTTCCTGGCCACATGTGGCCCACAGGCCACAGATTGGACAGCCCTGATAGGGTGAATGTTTTGGAATGTTCCTTGTATCTAACAAAGCTGTTATTTTGAAAGAGATGTCCTCTTGTTACAGGACAAGGCAGGGGGCACCCGACGATACCCCAACCCAGCACCATGTTCATTATGCCCGCCGCCAATGGAAAGACGTCTCTCAATGCCAGAGACTATTGAAAAGGAAAGGAATTATTTATTTACAAGTTATACAGGCTTGGAGTAATGACTTAAGGTCTGCTTTAAGATACTAGAGTTCTTTGGAATACCCGTTCTCTAGAATACCCACAAACACACACAGTCCTTCCTTCTCACCTTTGCCCAGTCCAGGGTACCGTATCTCAGGGAAAGAAGTATAAGTCCGCCGTTCAGGCAGCCTCTTGGTTCCAGCACCATCCGCTGTGTCGCCACTGCAATTTCTAGTTAGTCCAAAACCATGTGTCACCTTCTCATGGCCCACCAGCAAGAGTCCTTTTACCCCTTTTCTTCCAGGCAAAGTTTCTCCTGCTTCCTAGGCTACGTGGCAAAGGAAGCCACCCAAGGCCACGTGGTCCTTTCTCTGTGTCTCTCAGGCTGAGGGGTCCCCACTCCTCCAAAGCCTCATGGTCCAGAGAGCCTGTCTCTCAGGCCGAGGGGTCCCCACTCCTACTTCTTGTGTCCCAGCGAGAGTGAGCGAGAGCTATGGCTGCCGTGCCTGGGTTTAAATATTCGAGGCTATCTTCCTCTGCCGCCCCATTTCCGACTCCTCCTTCAATCAGCTACACCTGCCAGCACTTCATATTCTTCTAGCTTTACTGGGCTGCCATGTTAACTGTGGGCAGGTGTGGCCCCATGGCACACAGCCAATCATCTCCAAGCTTTCACGCAGGCACTGTATCCAGGGGGAGTTGGCTCTCAGTTACCTCTTGGGTGGAAGTAACTTCCATCCCCCTGGCTCAAAGCAGCTTTGCAGCTATTTAACATAACTATGAAACCAGTTAAAGGCTATAGATATGCTAAATGACCATGCCAGAGGTTATCTGCAAAGCTGCTGTTATACAAAACAGCTCTGAATGGCCCTGCTCCAGGAGTCCTATCCCCCGCATGTTCAGACTTGTGGGGGTGAGGACATCTTACATGTATTTCTAATAGTTCCTGGACACCTTGAGTTCTAGACCCCATTACAAATCCCCATTTGCCCCTCCCCCCCTTGGCTGCACCCTGTTACACTCTAAGTTTCAAAATTTAAGGAGACACTCACTTTCATGGTCACATAAGTGCAGGGATTGGCCCCTGAAAGTGCATCCCTCCTTAAATGTTGTGCCCTAGTCACCCTGCTTGCCTTGTTCTGCATCACCCAGTCAGAATGCCACCCTGCCTGTGAACCTCTGTGCTGAGCCAGACTGACTTCCTCTCTGCTTCTGTCACTTGGAGGGCACACAGTAGAGCTGCTTACTCATGCGCTCAGCCTAAGCGCTGGTAGTGGAAATGGCTCAGGTCCTAGGAGTTAGGACACCTGACTTCTGTATGTGGATTCAGGACTCCTAATGAGTTGTGGGACTTCCAAGTGAATACCTTGTTCCAGCTGACTCACATCTATGTAAGACAAGAGTGGGCTAAAGATCCACAGGACCTATTACACTACACAGAAGGCTGTCACTCTATCTTTATCACTTCCCGGAAGTAGAGAAGCCCAGGCTTCCAAGTTCTCTGGCGCCTTCCCCTAGACCCTTACCAGATTTCTTCACTTTGTCAGCCAGCAGGGAGGTTGCTCCAGAGGAACATGGGGGTTCTAGCCTGAAGCTCAGAGACCACTTCAAAGCGAAGTTTGAAAGCCATCAGCTTGAAAACGCTTCCCTTTTAGAAGCCCTTTTTGCAGTCACTTCTGGCAAAGTCAAGAAGTGAGCACCTCTAGCCCATCCAAGTATAGCCACGACCCAGAGGGGATCCCACAGGTGATGCCAGGCCTGGTGTGGGGTCCACAACCTCGTCCCTGGGGGAAGCGGACTCCGCTGCTCCTGCCCCGGGCCACCCATTGCCCCGCCCACTCCCCCGTCCCCACCCTGCCGCGCCCGGCCCTGCCCTGCCAGTGACATAGGGTGGGTGTGCGGACGTTCCTGCAAGGCCTGTTATGGGAGACTGAGACCTGGAAAGGGACGCTCCTTTCCGGGCGGCCAAGTCAGTGCTTTCAGTCATGGGGTCCAGGATCTGAGAGCAGAGACAGGAGGAGTGAGGCTGCGTTGAAGGTGATAGGTGGGGGCATTGCAGGGTAGGGCGGAGTTTAGGGATAAGAATCCCCAGAATACCATCTAGGAATCCGGGCAAGGCCCAGAGAATGAACTGTGTGCAAAAAGAACCCGAGATGGCGGAGCCTTCTTGTTTGCGGAAATGCAGGCTCTTTGGGTGGACAGGTCAGTGTCACAGCAGGAATTTGACTGGGACTGGCCCCAAGACCTGTGCCTCTGAGTTCCCCAGCAAGCCTTAGCTGCTGCTCCTTCCTCAGGGTCTTTTGTCTGCTCTTCCAGTTCCTCTTCCCTGCGCAGTGGCCCTTCTCCTTGTTGGATGGTCACGGGTGGTCATACTATACCATGGGGGGACCCCCGAAAACAATTAACTTCTGGAGGGTTGGTCCCTGGTAGTACAGGCTTCGCCATCTAGGTGAATGTTCTAGGCACCCGTCTGTATCAGTGTACCAGCTGGCCTTGTTGTGAGAGGCTGCCTTTGGCTTTAGGGGATTTTTGGAAGACTTTTTCAATGGCTTTGCCCTTCATGATGGATGGTTTCTGAGTGCACCGCCCACACACAGCGCTGTGTTCATCAGTTTTTGACCAAAGATGCCATGACCCCTGCACTCTACCCTCCTTGTTCACCCGATCATGCCCCAAGTGACTTTTTTTTTTGTTGGTATCCTGGGATTAAAAATGCGTTCAAAGGGAAACGTTTTGCTGCTGTAGAAGAGAGGTAAAACAAAAAACGGCAGAAGCAAAATCCACGGGTTCAAAGACTGTTTTGAGCAGTGGAAAAACATCTCGATAGGTGTATTGCATTAAATGAAATGTACTTTGAAGGAGACTGAAGTTTAAACATGTAAGAATAAATACACATTTTTAAAATACATAAATTCCAGGTGTTTGGGGTCCCCCCCTTGAATACAGCCCTGTTCTCACCTGCCCCCTCTCTTTCCTCCCCTCTCCTCTGGGTCTGGGGTCTACATAAGGACCTTGGCCCCGCCTCCTCTCTGTCCTGCTGAAATTACCAGTCTCCCCTTGCAAATCCAAGAACTTCTTATCCATCTTATTTCTTTCATTAATTCAACACAAATTTAGCCAGCCTTCCATTTTTCTGAGCTCTCAGTGTTGCCAAGGAGCCCTTGCCTCCAGAGCTTCCACCTAGTGGGACTGGGGTCGGTGAGGAAGAAATTGCAGTCAAGACTCGGGGGTCATGCAGGAGGAGAGGGTGGTGGGAGTGAAGGGAAACCTGGTCTAGGGGAGGAATCAGAAGCCTCTTGAGGATGTGATGGTTGAGCCATTACCTGGTGAAAGGGATGGGGAGTCAGACAGTGTTTTCAGAGGCCGAGAGGTGACTCAGGGGGAGAAGGAAGTTCAGGATGACGGAGGTGAAGTCTGGAGCAGGAGAAGAGGTCCAGTGGGAGGAGAAGCCGTTTCAGTAAAGTGAGCTTTGAGCTTACCGGTTTGATCAGCTGCCACTACCGCACTTAGCCAGTCTCCTTAAAATTTAGACTGATTTTTTCAATGGAGACAAACACTAAGCTGATTTTCTTCAAACTGAAATATGTATGAGCTTTAAGATTCAAAGAGCAAACAGTACAATTCCAAAATTGTCATGTGTCAGGGCAACGACAAAAACTGTCGCCTGTCCTAATTCTCTGGCTCCAGACCCTGCAACATGGATGCTGTTTCTGAAGCAAATGGCACCTTTGCCCTCTGCAGTTTGAAGATGCCATGTGAAGACAACACTTCTCACAACGGGTTTTTTCTCCTCTGAGCATCTGCTCGGCACTGGCCATGGTCTTCCTGGGGTGAAAGGAAACACTGCTGCCCAGATGGCCCAGGTACACCTGCCCACCTCTTGTCCCAGGGAAGGGGCTGCCTTTGTGTTTTGGGGTGTTCTGCTCTGTCATCACCCAGCTTTATCCCCCGTGAGAAGATACCAAGGGCCACGTTGAGGGGTCTCCTCTCTTGAGGATTTTGGGAAACATATTTCTAATTAATAACCTGTATATAAATATTAAAGTTTGTCCTAGCACTTTGCTTTTGTTCAGGACATGATACTGGAATTATTTGAAATCTAAGTTGCTAGAAGCTAATCTCATTCTTGGAATAAAAGATTTTGTAACCATAATTGTCCTATTTCAAGTCATTGATGTACCAGCTTGCCTTTTAGCTTAGAAAAGACATAAACAGAAATTTGCAAAAGAGAGTAAAAGGCATGTGCCTATTACATGTAGACTTTTTATGTGCTAGGAAGATGGGTTTTACAAATATCCAGTAAACATCTACGAATAATGAGGTTTCCCTTTCTGTTTGTTCCCAAGAGGTTTTACAGAGTGGGCAGGAGACACGACTGGGGGTCGATCCTGCAACCTAGGTATGTGCCCTGAGTGGGATCGAACCCGCAGTGTTTTGGTTTACATGACGATGCTCCAACCCACTGAACTTCCTGGGTAGGGCAGGATGCAAGAGTTTTGTTTAAAAAAATCTTTCTGAAACCCCTCTCATCTTTTTCATTTCTTTTTTCTGTTGCTCATGTTCCAACAAAGAGTTCAGTTCAGGCAGAAAAGGAACTCTTTCACTCCCCCTGTTTCTGTGTTCTCTCTTCTTCCCTCCTCGTCTCCCTCTCCTTTTTCCCCTGTATCGTCCCTCCAGCCCATCAACATGTTGTTTCTCTAGCATATATTAAATATGCAATTAAAATAAAAGCCTTTAAAGGAAAATTCTGTGGAGGATTTTGAGACCAAAGAACAACACTGATAATGTTATTTTCATCAACAGGTGTTTTCTTTAGACACAGAGAAGGACGTTCATGTGGGTTTCCAGTCCCTTCTTGCTGAAGTGAACACTCCTGCCACTCAGTACTTACTCAGATCAGCCATCAGGCTCTTTGCAGAGAAGACTTTTGAGTTCCTTTCAGTAAGCTGAATCGGCAAAACAGTAACAATTGTATTCAAAATATAGAGATCCTGAAGAACTAAAACTTATGGTAAACACTGTTTTAAAAAATCATCATTCTATAACTGTACCTTGAATTATTTAAAATTTGACTGCTTCTAAAATTCATGTATCCTTTTTCTGGTTATTCATGGGTTACTACTTACCTATTAATACACTCT
Organism: Micronycteris hirsuta; assembly: GCA_004026765.1. NCBI lineage: Eukaryota > Metazoa > Chordata > Mammalia > Chiroptera > Phyllostomidae > Micronycteris > Micronycteris hirsuta. The sequence continues at coordinate 6,001 of PVJI01027544.1, forward strand.
GATATTTTATTTTTTTATTTTTTTTTAAGATTTTATTTTATTTTATTTTATTTTTTATTTTTAGAGAGAGGGGAAGGGAGGGAGACAGAGAGGGAGAGAAACAGCAATGTATGGTTGCCTCTCACATGGCCCTCATCGGGACCCGGCCTGCAACCCAGGCATGTGCCCTGACTGGGAATCAAACCAGGACCCTCTGGTTCCCAGCCCGCGCTCAATCCACTGAGCTACACCAGCCAGGGTGCACTCTGATATTTTAATATTTAGTAGAGTAACCTGTGGTCACTTTTAAGAGGTGTATGTTGTTTTTCATAAACATGAATGTAATATTCAGACTTTTTTGGAGACTTGCTGCTAGTTTATTTAGGAATATAGCCTCATTGCGTACTTGTCTCTCCAAAGACCTTTAAGGAACTCTATTGTTGGTTCTATCATGCTGAGCTGGAGCAGCTTTCTTTTGCCAAAGCTGCAGAGAAGTCCAGGAAACATATCAGTACTTGGGTCTCAGAAATGACTGAAGGTCAGCATGCCATGTGCCACCCCATTGTACCTCCTCCCCCTTCCCCTTCTCTTCCTTCTCTTCTTCCTTGACCTCTTCCTTCTCCTCCACCTGCTTCCCTCTCCCCTCTTCCTTTCCATGTCGGCTCTTCTCTCTCCTCCTCTTCTACCTTCTTCCTCTCTGATTTTACTAGTGTTTCGGGCGGTCAGAGTAATGTGCATAGACTGGACCTCATGGCATATTTGAGCTTCAGTCTACTCACAGAGTTTCCATCAGATGCTCAGATTTTGAACAGCAGAGACTGAATTTTGTCCATTCTCCCAGGACTTAGTTTGATTGATACAAATATCTGAAGAAATCCATAGACCCAATTTTCCATTTAATAACTTATACTAAAACATACTTTTACTTGGTCTGTAAGCTTCTCATACTAGACAAATGCATCATCTCTGTAGGCAGGAGACTGATGGTCAAATCTTCCCTGAGTCTTACACTTGGGTCTCCTCTTTCCAGATTCTATGTGGCCCTCCGTTACCACTGCCTTCACTCCACACGTTCATCTTACTCATTCTATTGCTTCTGCCATGTCTTCCACTTCCCCTCCCTTAATTAGACTTCATAAACCTACACATACGTGATAGGCCAAGTGCAAGCCCTGTGTCCGGACTGATCACTTCTGCAGACCGAAATTACACTTTGTTTAGGGTTGAACCTCATTTCTTTGTATTACAGAGGGTACAACTTGGTATCAAAGGGAAGAAGGGAGTATCTTATTCTTTTTGCCCACCTTAACTTTTCCAGGAATGTCTTGTGTTTTGTTTAAAGATCAAATAGTAAACTCTATCCTAGAGGTTTCCAGAAGCTTTGTAGTGCTCCCACGCTGCCTATTGCCAACCATTTCCCATTTGAGCCATTCATTCTGGCTGCCTCTGCTGTGCCCACATGTATCTGTGGAATTGCAGCACTGGACCCCTTCTTGAAGCATTAGATCAAACCCTTTATTTAATTAGTGATATAGCCAAGGCCCCTCCAGCCCACCTCTCAGTTCTTACTTGCCTCGTTCTCCCACCCGGTGCAGTGTTTTCTCTTGAGTGATGTAGAAGTCTTTCACTATCATCAACTTCGTGAATGTTCCCGAAGCACTGGTGATCACGAATGCCACTCGTATGTGCCATTTATTTCCATACATGAGAATCCAAACTGTGCAGATGTGACAAAAGAATGTTTAGCTCTTGACTGGTAATCAAGGACCTGCCAATAAACCTTATTACGGCTTACTCATCATGCTTTTACAACAATAAACTGAGTAAATTCTCTACTTTTCTGGAAAGGTAAAACTCGGAACTTGTTGCCAGAAAACACTGTTGATGAACAGACAAGGCTGGTTTTTGTCAATGCTTTCTACTTCAAAGGAAGATGGAGCAGACCCTTTGAGAAAACATGCACAAAGGAAATGCCTTTTAAAATAAGCCAGGTGCGGGAATCTTTCAAAAATCCTGGTGGTTCGATGAAAAATCTTTAACTTTGTGAAAGAATAAAATGATTAGTTAAAAATAGTTTGAAAACACATTTTGGAATGAAATTATACAGTCAGTAGAAAAGAGCTACAAAAAGAAAAAAAATTGGCACTTTATTACCCCTTTTAATTTCTCCTACACCCATTCTGCCACCTATTTCAGGAAACTGAAGGGATTTATTTAAGCTCAAGTTGTTTAGATAAGAAGCAGAAGATGAGTGTTAAGGGAGTGTGAGACCTGTGTGCATTGGGGGGAGAGAGAGAGCAAATGTAAAACTATTATTTTAATCAGGTATTTTAAAACAAAATAAGTGTAGACATGAATTACTGACAGTACATTCTTATTAATAAACTATTTGTAAGTTGCTAATATTAAAACAACTAAGACCTTAGTCTTGACATTGAGATATAACTTCAATTTAGGCAGACATTAAATAGTTTGCTAAATTGTCCAACCTTTAAAAAATACCATTTCAATTAATTGGAGAAGTATACAGGTAATACCTTCTTGGGTTTTTTTTTTCTTGTTTGTTTTTTGTTTTTTCTTTTTCATAAGGTGTACTTTAAATAATCAGTTCTCTTGTGCTGGGATTTTGTCCCAGCAAAATCTGTGGGGGACCGTAACCAAACACGTGAATCAATCTCACCCAGAGACACGCTTGGAGAAGGAAGTCCGGGTGCCACGGGTCTTTCTCTTCTGGTCTGGAAAGACCCCGGGTGTAGCTCAGCTGGGCTTTTTATTAGAAGTTTTAGGATACATTTGCATTGGATTCGTTATTCATGAACTCATGCCAAAACAGGGGTCTTCAGCTAGGTCATAAAGATATATGGAAAGGGGATAGATAAGCGGGAGGTTTACTCAGTAAGGTAAACATTTGGGGTACAGAGCATTGGGATGTAAGTTCAGGTCCAGTGGCAGACAGGACTGGGGCAGTACATTAAACAGGAGACAAGTAAATTGAGGGTAAGCTAGCTAGGGCTGTTAACTTTTAGGACCATAAAAATTGAGGCAGTGAAGAATTTCAGGTATCCATTAACCTAAGCTTCTTGACTCTGGGGAAAGAGACTCAGCAAGGCAGAGAATTTCTTAAGAAATATTTTTGCCAAATTCCCATTAGAGAATTCTTTTTTCCACGGACATGAGTTTACGCTGGCCCACACGGGAATAATTTTTCCTCACATGGAGCCTTGCTCACACGCGTGGATCCCGGGGCTGCATATCTTCATGCATGTGAAAAGAATTCCTGCCACACTCTTGTTGCAAAGCGAGGAGGGGAGAAATTTTGTACCATTTATTTTAGACACTTTTAATTTTTACAATGAAATATTCTGTATCAACTTTAAGAATCAATGTAATAGTATAATACTTAACTTCTTCAGGCATATACTTTAATAATTTAAAAAGTATTTCCCTATATTACGGTATCAGAATTGGGAAAATTGAGTTGAAATGCATGGAGATACGTCTGGTTCTTGGTTTTGTACTTGCTGAGAGACTGCTTTCTGCGAGGGCGTATCCATGCGCAGTTTCAGTCACACTGCTGTGAAACTTCACATTTGTCCCACTTTTTCATAAAACCTGTTGTAATAGAGAGAAATCTGTGATTCCTTTGTTTTCTTAAATATATTTGCAGAGCATATTTTACATGGAGAATATCAGACTAGTTCTTCTGGTAAGTACAGAGTGTCACGTTTATCTTGCTGGATGAAAGGTCTTCTGGTGCTGGCCGCACCTGCTCACAATGGATGCCTTGTCATGGTGGTGGGAGGAGTGGGGAGCCATTTCCTAAGTGCTAATTAGAGCACAAATATTGTTTTCGCCACAGCTGCTAAAAACACTCTTGGAGTCTACTGCACTTCTTCTTGAGACTTTGTGTCTTTCAACGATCCGCTTTTCATGCCATGCTTATGTGTATAACCCCATCAGAAGGCGCAAAGGCCAGTGCAGATGATATTCCAGGGGCAATGTTTAATCTTGCCTACGTGGAAGAGGTGAAGGCCCAGGTGCTGGAGCTGCTCTATGAGGGTGAGGAGCTGAGCATGCTCTTCCTGCTGCCTGACCACAATGTGGATCTAAGCTTGGTGAGATGAACCCTTTGTATTTCCTTACAGGATAGAACTTTCTCCTGTCCTGTTTGCCTCTTTTGTTGGTGATGTGGGTGAGCAGGCAGTGGCATTCAGCATGTGGGCTTTGGAATCAAACTGTTACTCAACACCAACTTCTGTATTATTGCCAATGTGACCTTGCCAAATTACTTAACTTGCCTCAGTTTCTGTTTTCTTATCTTTAACTGGGGTAATGTTATCTTTCTGATAAAGTGTTTATGAGAATAACATTGGGGGTAATCCAGGAATGAAGCTCAGGACGTTTTCTGGTACATATGAGCCCTCTGTAAATGAGACCTTTATTATTGTCATAATCACTGTTATTAGCATTGTATTTTGAAAAATAAGAACTGTTGTCTCTACCCAGAACGTGAAACAGTAGATGAGAAATATCTTTTTTTAATAACTTTATTATTGTTCAAATACAGTTGTCTGTATCCTCTCCCCTCACCTCCCCCCATCCCCTAGATGAGAAATATCTTAACGCATTGACCTAACAAGGGGTAGGTGAGGAGGGTAAGAACCAGTAGTCAAAGAACAGAGCCAGAAACAGCCCCAAAGGGCAGCTGCCACCCACCTTGCCCTTTTTGGGCACGGGTCCTTAAGGTGAGAGGATCAACCATTGCCTGTGTCCTAAGGGGCCTGTGTGAAAGACCTGCATTCCTCCACTGCCCTGCATCCGTCTCCCTGTGAAGTTTCTACTCCAGAAAGCATGTGGGATTTCCCCTGATGGGCAGATTCTCCTTCTGGAGGGCCACATGGGGGGCCTGTTCAAGTCTTTTTGCTTAGCAACAATGTCTTGTTGTTTTCAAAAATTAGCATAGTTAAAAAAAAAAGAGCACAGTCAGCTGGGCCTTGCCAATTGTCAGGATAGAGAATGTCCTTTCAGAAGTCAAGGCCAAGGGGAGGAGCTGCCAGGTCTTTGTGCCTTTAGGAGGTTTGAAGGTTCCCCTACTTGTCAAGGACATTGTGTGTGTCATAGCGTGAGCGCAAGGTCTCACAAATCTCCTAGCAGATACAGGTGCCTCTGGTCCTGTGTGACAATCAACATCCATCTCCAAGAGTAGAAAGGGTACTGGAGTGTGTCTGTGTGCATATTTATATGTGTTGATGTATGAATCCTAATGGCTAATTAGCCTTTCAGGTGAAAAAGAGCTGACTTTTGAGAAATTCATAGCCTGGACCAAGCCGTATTGTATGATGGGTAATGAAGTTGAAGTTTTGCTTCCAAAATTTAAACTGGAAGAGCATTATAACATAGAATTTGTGCTTCCATGTTTGGGAATAGTTGATGCCTTTCGAGTGGGCAAGGCTGACTTTTCGGCAATGTCAGCTGAGGAAGAACTGTGTCTGTCCAAGTTTGTGCACAAGGCTTTAGTGGAGGTGGATGAGGAAGGCACTGAGGCTGCAGCTGCCTCACACATGGAGGCTTTTGATCGTTGCCTGGAAAATGCGGCAAAGTTCTGTGCACACCATCCCTTCCTTTTCTTCATCAGGCACAACAAAGCCGACTGTACTCTGTTCTGTGGCAAGTTTTCCTCTCCATAAGGGGATGCACTTACTGTGCCCCCAAATCTCTCTCTATAGGTCAATGAAAGCCAGAGGGCAAAGGTGAGAGTAGATTCCTCACCAGGCTGAATGATTGACCTTGCTTCTGTACACTCAACTGTGCTCACACTGACCACTCATTTATGCCACTTAATCAAGATCAAGGGACAATGGACCTCAATGATTCCTGTTGTTTTTATTATATAGTCCCAACTCCATAGGACAGCGCATGAAGTTTTCCTCTATGGCCCCAGACTTATTTCCCACTCATCATACTTGCAACTCATTCTTAGTACATTGTGTTCTGACTTGTACCTCACATCTTGCACAAACTTGCCTTGGCTTGAATGTTTTAGTAGTAATAAGTGCTCCTAGCATTTGCTACGGTTTCATATACAGCATTTTTTGGTGCTTGGTCTTCTTAGGAAGTTGCTTTCATGCACATTTTAATTTTATCTTTTTCTTTGACATTCACTGATCACCAAGTATATGCCCAACAACTCATCAGGTATAGGGGGCATAAAGGACTGGTATCCTCTGACACCTGGTCCTTCATACCTGTGCACCAAGCTGTTACATCAACCAAGTTGGAGAAGCTGCTGTGATTAAAATTCTCATAGGAGCCTCTTGTAATTTAACACTTTCCTTCAAATAAAGGATTCAGTGTCATTCAAACATTAACAATGTTGTGAAAACATCACTTTTTTCTGGTTCTCCCCCAAATTTTATCACTCCAAAGGGAAACCTTGTACCCACCAGGCAGTCACTTCCAATTCTCACTGTTGTCTAAACCTGGCAGTCTGCTCTCTGTCTCTATAGGGTCACCTATTCTGGATGTTACATACAAATGAAATCATCATCTCTGAACTTTTGAGTCTGGCTTTTATCACTTAGCACAATGTGTTCAAAGTTCATTCATGTTGTACTATGTGTCAGGAATTTATCCCTTTTAATGACTGAATAATAATCCATTGTGCAGATGTAGCACAACTTTTTTAACCATTCGTTCATTCATTGATGGGCATTTGGTTTGTTTCTGCCTTTTGCCTGCTTGTGAGTAATCCGACTATGACCATGGATGTACATATATTTGTTTGAATACTTGTTTTTTATTCTTTTGGGTATACATCTAGGAGAGAATAGCTGGTTAATATGGTCACTCCATGTCTAACTTTTTGAGGAACTACCCACCAAACCAGTTTCCACAGTTGCTGACCCATTTTACTTTCTACTGGCAGTGTCTGAGCATTCCAGTATCTCCAATGTTTGTTATTTTTCTTTAATGTATGACCATCCTAGAGAGTAGAAAGTGGTATCTCTTGTGTTTTTCATCTGTCTTTCCCTAGTGACTAATAATGTTGAATATCTTTGCATGTGCTTATTGGCCATTATGTATGTTCTTTGGAGAAATGTTTTCAAGTATTTTGTCCATTTTTCCTTTGAGTTTTTCATATTTTTGGTGTCATCCTATTTTATCGGGTTGTTCATCTTCATATACTCTGGAAACTAGAGTCACATCAGAGATATAATTTGCAAATATTCTCTTCTATTCTTCAGGTTGTCTTTTCACTTTCTTGACGGTGCCCCTTGATCCACAAAGTTTTTAATGTCAACAAAGTTCAGTTTATTTATTTTTTTGTTGCTCATAGTTTTGGTTCATAGCTAAGAATACATCGCCAAATGCAAAGTCATAGATTGATAGTTATGGTTTCTTTCTGAAACTGTTATGGCTATTCATCTCATATTTAGAGTGTTAATGCATTTTGATGTATATGATGTGAGGTAGGGGGTGCAAATTAATTGTTTATGTATGGAATATCCAGTTGTCCCAGCACCAGTACTTTTTGCATTGAAAAAATTGTTGCTAATAGGAAGAAAAGATAATATGTAAATAAAGAACAAGGTGAAAGATTAATCTGCATGTATAAAATCCATTCCTTGAAGAATATCATAAACTGACTGAAAGAAAATATAAAAATCACCACCAATAAAAGAGATACAAAGAGGTACATAGTTCAATATCTATTATATAAATTAAAAACAACTTCCACATTATATAGGATAGAAGGATACACACATATTGCATTTCTTTTATTCTCAGTGAGAATTTTTGCATAAATTTTTATGATGTTATTAATGAACAGGTTTTCCTTCCTGTCCCAAAGTCAAATCTAGGTTCGTTCTTTCTTTCTCTTTCTTTCTTTTCCTTCCTTTCTTCCTTCCTTCTTTCCTTCCTTTTTTCAGGTTCTTCCTTAATCTTTCCTGTCACTGCTTTTATTATTAGAAGTAGTTTTCCATTGAGAAACCAGTTAGTCATCTATTTTTTTCTTCAAAGCTTTTATTTTTTTTTATCAATGCAACTGTTTAATGCAACTGCAATTTGTTTTTGTGTTGTTGACATTCAATACACATTATAATTAGGATTACTTTAAAATACCAACTTTTCATCATTATTTGTAAAATAATCTAATATTTCCAAGTATTCAGACGTACTTTTCCATCTTTATTATTCCAGGTAAATTTTAGAATAACATCTCAATATGTAAAGTAACTTTTTAAACTTTGGAATTGTGGGGAAGGGGATTACTTTTACATTAAGCATATTAATTATTTGGATGTATTAATCTTCTTGCAGTACTTAGTCTTCTTTTTCATAAAAAGAGGGGAGTGTTTGTTAGGGTGGTTGGTGATGCAGGCTCTGACAGAATCCACAAAGAGAAAGAAGTACAGAGAATAAAGTATTCACTCTGAGAAAGGAGAGGGGCATGGTGTAGAGAGATGCACCAGCACCGAGGGGTGGAGCTTTGAGCTGTTATTGGATTATAGTTGGATTAGAAAAGGGTTGTGGGGTTGCTGTTGTGTGACCCCTGGCGGTTGAGGAGTTATAAGAGGCTGCAGTTCTTCCAGTGTTCTGTTCCGCCTGTGGCTGTAGGGAGTGGTGAGTTCTGTTCTTGCTTTCCAGTAATTTCCAGTCCTGGGCACAGCCCAGAAGAGCAAAAGGCAGTCATGTTTAACAAGGTCATAGGCCTGCTCAGCAAATGGTGCCACAGTAGCAAATGGCACTGGCTTTGTCTTTTCACAATTTCCTTTTTCCGTATATCAGCATAGCTTTTTTAAAAAATGTAAGTCCCACACAATTATTTGTTTTTGTTGTTGCTGTTATGGCTGTTTCTCAAATTTTAGCAATTTTTAACAAGAGCATCTTTCCTCACCTGGTTATAGCTGATGTAAGAAGTGTCTGAATCTGTACAGAATTTTCATGAGTCTATTTTAGCCAAACTGATGACAATTTCTGGGAAGCAAAATCTCAGTGTATGGAGAACAATACTCTGGAGAACAGCAGGTTTTTTAAGCTTATTTTATACATTAAAATCAAAAGAAGACATTTAAAGGGGATTGCATAAGATCCATGGGTGGTAGATTCAGGAAACTTGAGAAGCAAAGTAGAGGAATCTCTGGGATGGGATCGAGAGTAAAATGAAGAGACGCATACTTCTTTTACATTGTAGGTGTGGGGTAGTTAGCCTTTGCAACACATAGGGATGGTATTCTGGGAACAAGGGAACAGAGAGGCATTCTGTGGTCTTCTGTCCTATGTAGTGGTTGTGCCTTAAGTGGTTGTGAACAGGAGATTAGCCTGACATTTCAAAAGTATGTTGTCTTAGATGTCAAAAGACAGTAGACAAGCTTAGTTAAATATTGACCTTCGTCAAGTAAGCTATAGGCCCAGGATGTGACTACTGGCCATGACCAGCTTCTAGTTGGGACTCTTTATATTCAGGTCATCTTACGTGGTTACTTTTGGTCTCTGAGTTTGTAGGACCCACTGAACTGGCCTCATGTGAGCTCATTGCGTCTAGCATGCAGGTGCATTTTTCTCTACACTATGAGTAGCATATAAGTAAATAACTAAAATTTATCCCTACCAAAAGAAACACTCTTTCTTTCCAAACTCCTAAATGATACTTCTGACATAAGTGTGTGGGTTTTTCCACACCAAGTAATTTTTTCGTTCTCAGGACATCAACTGATTGTTCTGCAACTTACTTCACTCTGACGCTAACTGCCTGGAGACTGCCTCAACTTCAGATGCCACTTGCAAGTCCCAATATAAAAGGGATTCCTACAACCTCCTACTTAGATTCAATAATTTACTGGAGTGTCCCAAAGAACTCAGGAAAACTCTCTACTTTCTATTGTTAGCTTATTATAAATGGTGATCTCACAAAGGGCCAGGTGATAGACACATCGGGCAAGTGGGAAGGTCGTATGGAGCCGCCACCCCTCTCCAGGTGCCCCACCCTCCCAGCACCTTGATGTGTTCATGAACCTGGAAGCTCTCCAACCCTGTCATTTAGGACTTTATATGGAGGCTTAATAATGTAGGCGTGACTGGTTGTTACCTCAGTGTCTAGCCCCCTTTCTTTTCCCTGTAGATGGGACTGAATGTTCCAAGCTTCCAAACATGGTTGGGTTTTCTGGTGACCAGCCTCCATCCTGAAGCCATCTAGAAGCCCACCAAGAGTGGCCTCATTCCAACAAAGATGCTCATATCACGCACATCACTCAGGAAATTCCAAGGAATTTTGGTGCCCTGTGTCAGGCACCAGTGTCAAGGACCAAATATTAGAAAAAAAATATGCTCCTATTACTTCAACCACTCAGGAAATTACATGGTTTTTATGTGTCAGGAGCTGGGTCAGAGACCAAGTATCCGTTTTTCATTGTGTCACGACCTTTATCATGTATATTGCCAACTTCATGATCTCTATTAGCAATTTAAGAGGTTTCAGTGCATTGTCTAGGATTTTCTGCCATATATTTACATAATAGGAGCATATCCTCATTGTTACTACATCCCTTGTTTTTTTGGTTGGTTTCTCTCTTTCTCCCTCTATTTTTTTTTTTTTTTTCATTATTTAATCATCACGAGAATCCTTGTGCTGCTCATTGTTATAATTTAGAGATTGGTATTATCCAATATTGGTGATGTTAGGCAGGATAAATAGTAAACCAAGGCACGGAAGGGGAGGGAAACATGTCTTACCTGTTAACTCAGTAGTCCTGAGCCTGTTCCCATAAGATTGCCAGGTGTTCTAAAAATCACAAGAAAAAACCATGATCATGTAGGAGGAGGAGCCCTTCAAATGCTGCGTGTATCATTTCCACTAGCTGGGAAAGGAAGTGTTTGAATCCAGGGTCTGGAAGAGGAAGGAGGAGGGGGAATTTAGAAGCTGGCTACAAGCATAAAACCCCTCAAACTCCAGTAGTTGGGGCACTCAGACTAGCTGGATGCTTGTGGCTTTGAGCTCAAGTTTATTTCATAAGTAAACTTACCCTCTTACCTCCAGTGTATGTGTTGTCTTATGCCTGAATTCTTCTCTTGTGCTGCAAGGCAAGAACTGAGAAGGGGACGGGGGCCCTAATTCAGGTCTCCCATTAACAGTGAGACTTTGACAAAATGAGTTCAACTACATACTGTGTCTAGGGTTTTGAATTAAGGTTTAAGGTGGGAATATAACAACATCTTTCAAGTTTAAATGAATGTTTTCTTTGTATCAGCATTTGCACTGATAGTTTTCTTTTCTTTTTTTAAATATATTTTACTTTATTTTTTCCATTTTCTTTTTGTAAATTACTTTATTGTTGTTCAGGTACATTGTCTGCATATTCTCCACTCCCCTCCCCCTACCTTATCCAAATCCACCTCTCTCCCTTGCTTCCACCCTCCCCCTTGGTTTTGTCCATGTGTCTTCTATAGAAGTTCCTGAAAACCCTTCTTCCCACAGTCCCCTTCCCCTCTACCCTCTGGCTATTGTTAGATTGTTCTTAATTTCAATATCTCTGGTTATATTTTGCTTGCTTTGTTCTTTTGTTGATTATG
>PVJI01027545.1:0-17509 GCA_004026765.1 Micronycteris hirsuta
GCTAAAATCCTCAACAAAATATTAACAAAATACTGGAAATATGACAGGCATAGCAACAATCAAAATCAAACTATGCATCAAACTCTGTTCCAGAATCTTTATTTGTACTGTTCTCTCTATTTGAAAATGTCTCTACATGAATAGGATCATTTCTGTCATTCTGATAAAATATCGCCTCCTCGCCCTGGCTGGTGTGGTTCAGTTGGTTGGAGCATCATCCCATAACCAAAAGATTGCAGGTTTGATACCCAGGTCATGGCACATACCTAGGTTGCTGGTTCAAGCCCTGGTCTGGGGGCGTCTGATCCCAGGTGCAGGCATGTATAGAAGGCAACCAATAGATTTTCCTCTCTCACATAGATGTTTCTCTCTCTCTCTTCCTCTCTCTCTGAGAGAGATGAAAAAATGTCCTCAGGTGAGGATTTAAAAAAAAGTTTTTGTTTTTAAATCACCTCCCCTGAAAGGCCTTCCCTGACTACTCTCCACCCATCCCCAGATGCTTGCCATCCCATTATTCTGCTTTACTTAGCCCAGAGGGCTTGTCTCTGTATCCAAGTAATTAACTCGGTCATTGTCTATTCCCACCCGTTAGAATGTAAGCTCCTTGAGGGCAGACTGCTCACTTTTCTATCCCTACAGCCTAGATCATGCCTAGCATAGTATAAGGTAATGTTCATTGAGTTAATGAATTTCTACGAAATGCTTTAAAATAAACTAGGTCTTGCATAAAGCATCTGATTTACTCTTCACGTTGGCTCTGAGCCATGCAATTTTACAATTAAAGAGACAAAGCAGGGGTACAGGGAAATCTTGGCACCTTCTTCTCAGTTTTACTGTGAACCTAAAAATGCTCCAAAAAATTAAGTCTATTAGGGGGGAAAAACACTAAAAAAACCCCAACAAAACAAAGCCCCAGAAAGGTTAAGTGACACCTTCGACTTTGAGCTGGCAAAGAACCTAGAACGTCTCAACCCTCAGCTCTTCCCATGCCACTAGTGAGCAGTTATTTTTTTTTAAAGGAAAAATCACCTTTGATAGATAACGAAAAAGTTAATACAGAAAGCGGAGTGCTAGCATTACGTACTTGTGCTGAATTCTGCCTGCGCCTGCAGCCGAAGGTGCAGTCCGTCCCCGGCTACATACTGCAGCCCATGGCTCGAGGAAGGTACAAGCCTGACCCCTGCTGGAAGCCAGACCTCTCTGCAGCCTTCAGGCGTTTTCATCTGAAGGGAGGATGGAGTTATAGAGATATCCATGGGCATACCTCCTTCTTTTGGCTCTCTAGTAACAAAAATAAAACACACACAAAAAATTATTTCTCATTGCTGAACATCACATGAAAAAAGAAACAAAAATGAGCAAGGATTTCTCTGTGCTTCTTCAATAAGGGCCCTAAAGTCAACTATCCCAGAAAAGTAACAATGGACCAGTTGTAAAAAACAAAAAAAAACAAAACAAACCCCAAATCAAACCAAAAAAAAAAAAAAGAGTCTATAGTAGACTTAGATCAGGTCATAGAGTACTTTACAGGAAAGTTCTGGGACATATATTTTGTTCTTGCTTCTTTTTTATGGCAATGATGCACTTTCAAATGTGCACTTTTTTTCATTGATAATGATCCCAAGTCCCAGCTGTTTCTTCTCTCCTAAAGCTGCCTCCATTGACTGCAGCCTGGACCTGCCTGTGGTTGCTGCCAGAACCATTCTGCTGGCACCACCTGCCAGTCCACCTCCTCACGCCCCCTGCCTCCTCACACAAGTCTCACTAACTTCAGCTTCTTCGAACCAGCGCAATGTAACACTGGCCTGTCAGATGTCATGCACTTTTTTTTTTTGAAATATTTTTTGAAAAGAGAATTCAACAAAACAGCATAAAAGAGTGGCTTATTCATCTTTGCATCCCTTGATCCCAGCATGGTTTGTATATTCATTCACTCACTCACTCATTCACTCAAACCATCTTTTTGGAGTTCTGTAATGTGTTGGGTCCTAGGAATATAAGAATTACCAATGTATTTTCTCTGTCTCCACCCAGGAAAGTAAACAGAAATGATCAAGGGGTGAATGAAAACTACATTGTAATTATTCCTGACAAATGTAGAGTACTATGGAAACACATGGAGGGGTGCAGTGCCCAGCAGAGATCAAGTACTAACTAAATGTTATCTGAATAATGAATGAATGAGTGAGTGAAATAGTCTTGCTTCTGAAGCCAGCATTGCAATCTTATAGTAAATTCAAGTATTGTTATTTGATATACGATGCAGGATTTTGATAAGGAAACCAAGATTATGTAAAATAAAAGGTACAGGAGAAAAAACCTGTCTTGTCAATATTAAGAATAAAAAATTAAGAAAATCTAGTGAATATGAATACCAGGCAATAAAGAGTAAAATACAGTCTCTGTCCACCAAAAAGCAAAGTACAGAGGGGGATAAACACACATAGAAATGGTCCTCGTATGAAGCTGAAATGTGCTTAACACTGTACCAGAGGGCCAAGCACCCTGACTCCCTCTGAGAAGCAGACAGCAGGTGCAGGCCATCCACTTCCTGTCGCCTAACTTCAGAATGTGGGACATCTATAGGAATGTCATCTAAGTAGAGAGGTCACACCATGTGTTAAGGTCTGAATCTTGGTTAGGCCTCTTAATTTGCCATAGAAAAATCTTAAGATTACCTTCTGGCTAGTTCCTTTTGAAAGTATATGGATCTGCATTTAATTGGCAATACAGATATCAAAAACCCAAAGCTTTTCCCAAGTCAAAAGTCTAGTTTTTTAATTGAATTTATTGGGGTGACATTGATTAATAAAATCATACAGGTTCCAGGTATTATGTATCAACTTCCCAATTCTCCCATCACCGGAGACACCTCTGAGGCGTTCCACGGTCTCCCCTCCATGTATCCGGAGCTGGGCGAATCTTGGGGGAGAAAGCTGGCACCAGAGGCTCCCCCCCGAAATGGGTGGGGGCCTAGTTTGGGGCTTAGGAGGGCTGGGAACCAATGGGGCTGGGTGGGGCGGGGCCCCTGGCTCCACCCTTTCCTGGCAACTGGGTCTTTAACATGGCCGGTGTCTGAGGGTACCGTTCTACACCACATCATCTGTATATTGTATTGTGTGTTTACCACCCCAAGTCAAGTTTCCTTCCATTGCCTTTTATCTCCCACCTTTTCCTATTTCTACCTCCCCCCAACCCCCTTTTTGGCAATCAAAAGTCTAGTTTTAAGAAATAATAATCCTCTAACACGGTGGTCAGAAAACTTTTTATATAAAAGCCAGATTGTAAATATTTTAGGTTTTGCAGGCCATATACGGTCTCTGTTGCATACACTACTTAATGTTTTCCTTTTTTAACAACACTTTAAAAAAATGTGAAACCCATTCTTTCTTTGCTCACAGGCTGTACCAAAAGAGGCCACAGGTTAGATATGGCCCATGGGCCATAGTTTGCCGACCACTGCTCTGAAGATACAGTTTTCTGCTTTGCTACTTCAGTGACTTTCAAATTGGATTTTCAAATGTCCAGTTGGCATGTGGAAGCTCCAGGAGGGACAGTACTGGGCTCCTAAGCCCCCACTCTGGCTAACAGCTCTCCCCCTTACCCTTCCTGAAAAATTAAGCCAATTACATAGGGTTGAGCAAGGCAGGCATCTATGCAAAGGTGGGAGAACTGCAGTGGTCTGGGGTATAGTTGAGAAACCCAGCTGGGTGAGGAGGGCATCCACCATATAGTCTATGAGCTAAGGAGGCCACCCACCAGGGATGTCAGATCCCAAGAGGGATGAGGAGGAAATCTGAGGTGGGGGGAGTTCAGCAGGGGGTTTCAGAGCCTATCTTAGCTCAGCCTGCTATAACAAAATACCATAGACAGGGTGGCTTAAACAACATTTATTTCTCGGAGTTCTGGAGGTGGGAAGTCCAAGACCAAGTTGCCAGCAAGTCTGATCCTTATTGAGGGCCCTCTTCCTGGCTTGCAGATGGCCACCTTCTCACTGTATCCTTAGATGGCAGAGAGAGGAAGCTTTAGTGTCTCTTCTTGAACAGAAAAAGCTCCTATCATGGTGGCTCCACCCTCATAACCTCAAGTAAAGTGAGTATTTACCAAAGGCCCCATCTCTTACTACCATCACACGGGGGGTTAGGGTTTCAACATACAAATTTTGAGGAGACACCAACATTCAGTCCAATCAGTCCACACAGGTGAGGATAGCGTCAACACTGAGAGGGGAGAAGGAAGCAGTAGGGTATCAGTTACACAGAGGGAAGGTGACGACGTGTGTCAGGAGGATAATGAAAGCCAGGACTGTCGCTATGAGGGAACAGAGTCACAAAGAGGAAAAGGGAGAAAACCAGAATGGATCCCACGGTGGCAGACTGGAAGTGGGAATATCAGTGTAAAATCATGGTTTTCAATGTATATAAACAAATACAGTAATAGATACAGATGTATATGTATTAGGTGTATGTATGATATAGATACAAATAAATATATACATACATTCACACATGAACATCACATGTGTGTCACACACACACCCTCACTCTAGTTCTGCTTACTTGGGAGAAGTGACACCCCAATAGTAATGAGCACACTTTGTGTCCAGTTCTTGATCTCTAAAGATCAATTTCCACTTAAAAACAAATGAACAGAAACAAAACAAAACAGGTGCCTTGGGAAAATGACTTCATGCAGGCTGGAACGGGAAAACATGAGATGAGCCTGGAACATCTTGCTGTGCAACAAAGTAAAGAAGCAAATATTTAAATAAATTTTTAAATAAATGATTGGGACACGTCAAAAAGACAGAAATCATCTTAAAGGTACAGCCACATCTGGTGTAATTTGATTAAAAACCCCACTGGGGGAAAAAAAAGGACTGTGGGTCCATACTGATGTAAATAAGTGAATGAATAAAATGAAAGTCTGATGAGGAACAGGCTATTTACATTCTATCAAGACCTCAAAGTTAATATGAACTTTAATTGAACCAATCAAAATTATAGGCCATCTGATAGGATATAATGATAACAAAGCATCATTTCTGTGATTTTCCTACCAAAGATGTATAACCTGAACCAAATTTTAAGGAAACATGAGACAAACCCAAATGAACAGATATTCTACAAAATAATTGGGCCATAAATCTTCAAAAGGGTTAAGATCATAAAAGTCAAGGAAAACTGAGGAACTCTTCCACATTCTAAAAGATTAAGGAAACATGGCAATGAAATGCAATACATGATCCTGAACTGGATACTTTTGCTATTACAGATATTATGTCGATGACTGGCAAAACTTGAACAAGGTTTGAGTATAAGATGATAGTAACATATTTCCCAATTTTGAGGGTTGTATAGTGGTCATGTAGGAAAATGTCCTTATTTGTAGGAAATCCATAGTAACATAATCACATGTGACAGCAACTTACTCTCAAGTCTGCTATTGATCCAACACCAATTTTTTGAAATTCCAGTTGTTGGCACCTTTTATAACTTGAAGCTTTCTCCACTACTTACTTGGTTTCTTTCAGGTGTCATATCTCGCTTGAAACTACCCAATATTTACACATCTCACTCTGAGTACCAGCTACCATAACAGAGCCAGTTGTTAAAGTTGTAGGCATTTTTCAAACCAGTTGACCTCACTTTGACAGCTTTGAAGCCATACATGGTGAAAGTATTTACACCATAGGAATCAGTAAGCATTGCAGATCAGGGAGGTTTCTGTTTGGTTGCTTTGTTTTCACAGAGAGCAAGCTGTTCAACATTTACCAGCATACCACTCACTGTATGACCCTTTACTATGTGCTCCACCAGCTCACCCACATCTGGGAACTAAGCACCCCTTCACACTCAGAGGACAACGGTCTTATACCAGTATCTCAGAGTTCCCTACCGTACTTCTCTCAGTTTGTTACTCAGATGTTGCTTTTGCATTTGGAATACTGTTTTGTCATTTTTCTCCCTATCCTTTTTTCTATTTTATTTTTCTCCAGGTGCTTATCTGTATTCAATACAATGTGCATTTTGCTTATTTTGTATATTTTCTCCCTACCTCTCACCCACTGCCACCATTAGACTATAACCTCAATGAGAGCAAGAATTTTATTATTATTATTATCATTTATTTATTTTTTTTAGAGAGAGGGGAAGGGAGGGAGACAGAGAGGGAGAGAAACAGCAATGTATGGTTGCCTCTCACATGGCCCTCACGGGGACCTGGCCCGCAACCCAGGCATGTGCCCCGACTGGGAATCGAACCGGGACCCTTTGGTTCCCAGTCCGCGCTCAATCCACTGAGCTACACCAGCCAGGGCGAGAGCAAGAATTTTTGTCTTTGCTGTTGTTTCTGTTCACAGTTGCATAACTAGGACTTAGAATCTGAGTTTTTGGCACCAGAGTCGGAATTCAGTAAATATCTGTGACGGAATAAATGAATGGCTTAGATTTATCCCTAGAATGCTACAATGGCTTAACATAAACGGATTTTTCTAATGCAATTAACAGATATAATGATGAAAGGGAAAATATGACCATCACAATCCATGAAGAAATCATTATAGAAAATATATTATCTATTCATGATTAAAACCCTTGAACTAGAAAAGAAAGGAACAATCTACCAAACAGATTAGCCAAAGGTCAACTTCATCATACCTAAAGAGGAAAGGCTACAAGCATTTCTTTTAAGAATGGGAACAAAAAAATTTAATCATGTTATTTATGTTAACTGTAAATAACAATATATAAACTAAAAATTCTAATTAAAATGCAAAAATTGTCAGAATAGTTAAAAAAACTTTCATGCAGTATATGCTATAAAAATGTTATCTATAAAGACACAGATTGAGAGTAAAAGGGTAGAAAGAGACATATCACGCAAAGAGTATAGTCAACTGGTTTCTGAAAAGACACTGGGTTATTTCCATGGGAGAAATGACAGTCTTTTGAACTAATGGCAATGAAACCACTGGATATCCTTAGAGAAGAAAAGAAAAAGAACTTGACCCCTGCCTCACTCCAAACATAAAAATAAATTTGACGTATTCATAGACGTAAATGTAAAAGCTAAAACTATGTTAACTCCTAAAAATAAACATAGGAAAAAATCTTTTTAACCTTGAGATTGGCAAAGATTTCTTAAGACCTGAAAAACATAACCATTACAGAAAAATGCAATAAACTGGACTTCACAATTAAAATGTTCTAGTCATCAAAAAACACTATTAAGAAAATATAAAAAGGTAAGTTACAGGTTGAGAGAAAACATTCACATACAAGGCAGAAATGAAAAAGGTCTTTTCTCCAGACAATATAAAGAACTCTTTAAATTCAACAATAAGACAAATGACCTGATTTTTAATGCCAAAAAATTATAAGATACCTTACAAAGAAACATATATGAATAACCAACAAGCAAATGAAAAGGTACTCAATCAGGGAAGGCAAATTAAAATGACAACCAGGTATCACTTTATACCATTAGAATGACTACAATCAAAAAGTCTGACAACACAATGCAGATGAGAATGTGAAGTAATTGGAACTCTCATTTTTTTTCTGTTTAGAGTGTAAAATGGTACAACCACTTTGGAGAACTGTTTGGTGGTTTCTCATAATCCAAGAGAACCCTGAAGAGCCCCTTTGATGTTTAGTTTTGTGTAAGGTTTGGGTTCCTAATAACCCTACAAAGTAAAATGAAATTAAAGATACGTATCTGATTTGAGAGATAGACGAGAAATAAATATCCCCATTTTACAACTAAAAAAAAATCAGATTAAATTATTCTACCTTTGTGAAGAAGCTAAGATTTGAACACAGTTCTCACGCAAATTCCAAAACTGCCACACGTCTGGCCAATTTAAGGAAAAGAGAGGGCTAAGCATCAGTTTACCTCCGAGTGGCGCTGCGTAACAATATTTTAAGGATTTTAACATCTAATTTATTTGAAACAGTGGTTACAGGGGAAGGGATCACATAGTACAAAAGAAAAGACAGAACACTTTTCCTAACATTTTCTTGTTTATGTAGTGAATAGCAAGTTAAACGTTTTCAGACTTCTCACTGGAAATCGGAACATGAATCAAAGAATGAACTCCAGTAAGTCTACAAACTTTGTTAGTCACACATTTTTAACGACTGTGTCCGTTTCTCTGCATAGAACGGTTTGGGGAGGGGGAAAAAACCCACGGAATTTACAAAACAGGAAGCTCTCACTTTGGTGATCCTGTATCTTACAACAAAGATCCGAAAGGAGGTAGAATAGGTATCGTCCCGCCCCCGCACTGTTTTGTTGGAAACGCCGGGCATTGCCATCAGTGTTTTACATCAGTGCTCCTCAAACTTTAACGTGCATCTGAATCCTGGTAAGCGTGTTAAAATGTATATAAGTTCTGGTTCAGAAAGTCTGTTGAGGGACTGAGGCTGCATTTCTAAAAAGCTCCCAGGTGATGATGAGATTGTCGAGGGGGACTATAGGAGAGGCGGCACTCCATGCGGAGTAATCAAGAGATCGCTAAGCAACTGGAAAGAAATGGCAAAAAACATCCTTCCTAGAGAAGCGGAGACTTTCCCGGTAGCAGAAAAGCGAGCCAGGCACTGCGCCTAGGAGCCCACACTTCCCGGCCTTACCCCAGGATCAGCAGCGCGCTCTGCAGCCGTCTGCGTACCTCCAGGAACACGTGCGTCTCTGCCGCCGCTGCCATGGCGCGCGCCCAGCCAGAGATCCCAGCCAACCCGAGCCACCACCTCCGGGAGCGCGAGCAGAAGCTTCACTGGCGGCTGTGGCGGCGACGGAGGCTCTGGACTCCCGGACCACGTAGCTTGGCTGAAACAGCCATCCAGCCCACAGCGCCACCTGCCGGACGGAGAGCGCGCTACCTCGATGACTCGATCAGCGAGGCGTGAGCATTTGCAAATCAGGTTTTGGGTCTGAGCGCTAATGAAGGTGGGCAGAGAGAGCCAAATTGTCCTCCCGCTCTGCTTCTTTAAAGCATGACCTGATATGTTAGTTTCCCTGGAAATGATCTTGAAAATCAGACTCGGTGTACATTCCTTTGGCTAGCGTGGATAGGGTTGAGCCTGGAAGAGAGGGAGATGTTGGACAGAGGCAATACAGGGAGGCTTTCCCCCTGGAGGCCCGAGAAGAGAATTTTCCACCCCAAATCCACTTTATCTTCTTTTTGTGTTTTGTTTTGTTTTTATGAATGATAATCTCATTTTTATGAGCTATGGTCAATCGGTCCTTTGGTAGCTCTCCTCTGCTTGAGGCTACAGATGTCCAGGATTGAACTAGCATTGCTTCTCAAGTTAGACATGATCACTCCAAGATGTAAACAGTTGCAAAAATGTAAGTTTTCTGTTCCCTACGAAGAATAGAGTGCGGTAAAACCAGTAACATGAATCACAGGATTAGCCATTCCTATAACCTTTGAGAAAAGGAAGAGGAGAATGATTCCATGTGTGTTCACTATTTGCTTTTGCAGAAGTAAAAACTGACTCAGAGAAATCTTAATTGTTTACTACCAGAAGATAATTTTGGAAAGTTTGATACAAACTTTATACCTTACATTATAAGTATTTACAATGTAGGTATTTGTAAGTGTTTACAATGTATTTACATTATCATTTACAATGTAAATACTTACAGTGGGACATGTTAAAATATAGGCCACATTAGCATTATAAGAATTCTTTAAAAACAAGAGGCTGTTGGTTTTTAAAAACAAGAAAAGTGAATGCTTATATACAGAAGAGAGTATGTTTATTGAAGGTCTACTTTATAATTTCAAAGTCCTAATCACCACACAGCAAACATTCATCGGAAGATTTTCCAATAATAAAGACACTTCCCTAGAGACACTGGCTTAAGACAATTTTTCTAAAATTGATATTTGGAATTTTAAAATTTATCATGTTGCTTTCTCAAATTTCTTTATCCCTCACAATGATTCAACAACACAGTTGAAAGAATTAAATTTTCTGCTATTCTTTCTCAAATAATGGTGTTGAAGGGTGATGATTTCAACTCCTCATATCTTCCACCTTTAATTCTCAAGGCTATTTAAGTGCTTAAATACTGACATACTTGGTGTTTGATTATTTTTAAAGATTATTACATTTTATATACTTGCATGTTCATAAAAAATTTCATTTCACTGCATTTCGTTGCAAACAGTGCAATCCTTTTAGTAACTGTGATTTAGAGAGTTTTAGACTCAAACAGTCCAAAGCTGATGGCTATTTGTCTCCTTACCTCACGTCTTCTAACCTCTCTGAGCCTCAAGATCTTCATAAGGAATACAAAGAAATTATTTAAATTATACTTAAATAATTATTTAAATAATATTTAAAAGCTGTTTTCAATTCCTAGCATCCCCTCAAACTATCAGGATAGGGCTGGCGCTAGCGAGTTGAAAACACCTGCTGCTATTATAAACCTTTTTCCAGGCCCACTTCCGCAGCTGGTGGCCCTGGGCTGCTTCCCTGAGGGTCCGCTTGAGGGCGCTGTGGCAACAATTACCGCTGGAGACGAGGAAAGGACTGGGGCGGAGATCGAGGTCGTCGACGTCAACGCTAGCGTGGGTGCCAGCGCGGTGCACTCTGGGAGCTGTCACTAGGCCCTCCGGCTTACGGCCTCCCTGTAGCTGCCGCGGTTGCCTGGAGAGCGGCGCTGACGGGGAGCGGCCGAGCCGGCAGCAGGTAACAGTGTCCCCGCCCCCAAGCGATCGCGAGGCCAGCCGCTGGCCCAGAGCAGCTTCCTCGGCCTGGTTCTTTCTGTAGTCGCGGGGGCATCCCGCGGGTCAGGTTGCTGTGGCGTTGGGGGTGTTGCCGCCCTGGCCCCGCCTGGTGCCGCGGAGCCCAGTGGCCATCCTCCGGTTTCCGGGAAGCGGGCGCTGCGCGGGGACCTGCAGGCGGGAGCGGGGCGGAGGCTGGAGGGCTGCCCTGGGCAAGGTGGCCGCAAGCGTGGCCCGGGCGTCCGATGGGTGATCCTGAGCCTCGGGCGCTGGGGCCGGGAAGTGCGCAATGTTGGAGTGGAGGTCGCACCTGTGTGATAAAGGCGCGCCGGGTTACCTCTTTGTTGGCAGAATCAAGGCATCGTGTAGTGCCATTAATCTGTTGGGTTCTTTTAATACTGTGACACGAATGCCAGCCATAGTTAAAGATCCTTGTGGGGGGTTGGAAGAGAGTGCAAGAACTTTATTAGAGGAAGTCGGATTAGTCATAAGGAAGTTGTTAACAATTATCACCTTTGATTCTCAAGGCTTTTAAAGTTGCAACATAACAATAGTTACTTGTTCCGACTCCTCCATTCTCCCCTGTCCTTCTGGGGAGGGGAGTGGCACAAAACTATACATTTTCAAAGCTAGGTAAATTTTGTGTTGATTACATCACACAAAATTCACTCAAACTCTTAGAGTCCTATGGACTTTGAGAAATATAAAGATTGGAAAAATACGATTTGGAGACTGTAGTTAATCAAATCTTGTTTTTATTATCACACACACAAGTTAGGAAACTGCCTGACACATAAGCCCTGACAAGAATCTCACAATTTCGATGGTGTTGCTGCTCTTCTATGCAGACATAAGATCTAAATTTTAATAGGAATAACAGGTCAGCATTAGGTGCTAAGTAACCACCTGATAAACGCACTGTGATCCGTTGCACTGACAGAAGTTATAACAAGAGTGAATTAACACCAGTTGTATAAATTCTTTATTTTTATCAATTACTTTCAGCTGCCACTCTGAACCACATCATTCCCTAGAATTGCTAAATAGCAAATCTCCAGGTGGACCTGTTCATTAGGAACTAGAGTTTTGAAGGAAGAATTAAAAACACCTAAGTTAGTACACACACTAGAAATATGACACCATAACAAAAATGTTAAATGTAAACTAAATGTTAATTAAATGTTTGACTATATAAAATCAAAGGAACCCTATGCTAGTGGAAAGAACTCTAGCCTAGGAATGAGAGATATCGTTTAAGTCCTTCGTTCTGCTAAACTGTTATGATGTCTCTAGGCCTGTTTTGTCATGTTTAAGGTAATTTCGTGAGATCAGAGTTTTCCAAACTGATGTTTCCCTCTGAACGCTATCAACAATAGGCTCACTGCCCCCAAAACAGTGTTCTATGCAAATAATTTGGGAGCACATTGGGTTTAATCAAGGGTTTAACTTTTCATTTGCTTTTAACTGCAAGACTTCTCAAAACTTTTACTGCTGTGCTTATATGCATGCAAATCCTCAGGGGAATGTTATTTCCTAAACTTTGGGCTGAGAGCCTATTTTCTCATTGGCAACCTGTTAACATCTCCTAGACTATAATTACAGCAGGTCCTTGCATAGCATCGTTGCCTTCGGTTTCGTTCCCTTGTATCATTGCTGTAGGAACTTGCTCATGTCAATTGTCCTGTGGCAAAATTGGTTCTGTTACATGTCGTTTCACCTCAGTTCCAAGAACGGACTTGCTGTATGTAGAATGACAATTTAAAAATCGCAGTGCTTGAGCTGAGTCCCATTTCAGCTCTGAGAGTCCCCATATGGCTTTCAGGTTAAGCTTCCTGGAGCATGAAAATCTAGTGGCAACTCACTGGTATAACAAAGCCTGTATTTTTCTTACTAAAATATTAAGAATCCACATAGGTTTCTGTGGACCTAATGCTTTGATTTATGGCAGAAGTGTATCTTTTTTTTTCCAGTCTCTATGCTTTTCTATAACCATAATCCATGTTTTGAATTTGAGTTTATGGTCACATTATTAAGAATGGCAGTATAAAGTTCCAACAAGTAAAGACTTGTTAATAATGGCATGATTTTTTTACTATGAATGATTTCCCTGTTTAGCCATGACTTCTTAAACTATGAAATGTGATAAAAGCCACTTGAAATGTAGTTAATAATTAACAACTAAATGTTAAGAGGTCAGGTCATTGCAAAGAATTAAAGGTAAAAGGCATATTCTAAGACAGTTTCTCAATTTCTCTACCATCAGGATCGAAGTGTCAGATATAATCTTAAATAATTTTGCTAAATTCTGTCAGGTATCACTAGCACACAACCCCTGTGGCTGCTTCTTTTATTCTTTGTTACTTTGTTAGGGGTGAGTGCTATTATTATATTGCTTTGTTTGGGGGGATAGGAGGCTGGTGGTAGTAACATTTAATTTTAATAGGTGAACCTTAATTTAAATAAGTTCTCTCCTCGAAAAGAAACTGTTATGTAGAAGTAAAGAGCTGCTATTTTTATGTAATAGCGAAGTTTGTATGGAAATTTATTATATGAAATAAGTACTTTTGATCTTCTTGTCTTTAAATGTGATTTCCCTTTTCTATTTATTGTACTCACCTCCCCCCACCCCCCACTGAAGCTAGTCCGGCCAGAAACCTTGATGACTTTTCATTGCATAGGTCAAAGAAATGATATCAAATTTATTAAGGAAAAATTTACATATAATAATGTGCACTAATTTTTTTTGTACATTATGTACACACCACCACCAAAATCAAGATTTAAAAGCTGCCACCGCTTAGGCCTGTATTGTTAGGCTTTTGTTCTCTTCAAATGCTCTGTCTCTACGTGACTAAATCATATATCTATCAAGTCCCAGCTCAGATGCCACCATGTCTATGAATCCTGTTTTTGATGAACTGATTTTTTTTTCTTTTAGATTTTATTTTTATTTATTTTAGAGAGAAGGGAAAGGAGGGAGAAAGAGAGGGAGAGAAACAGCAATGTATGGTTGCCTCTCACATGGCCCTCACGGGGACCTGGCCCGCAACCCAGGCATGTGCCCTGACGGGGAATCGAACCGGGACCGCTTGGTTCCCAGCCCGCGCTCAATCCACTGAGCTACACCAGCCAGGGCTAGATGAACTGATTTTGAAGTAATTTCCTTTTCTCCTGAGTTTCCAAATACATTTCTTTGAACATCCTTTTTTTGTCATTCATGGTGGCTAGAGAAAAGGCATAGTTGACACTTATATTTATTTTTTGACCCAATGGAAAAGTGTAGTATTTCTCAAACTTCAGTCATATTTTTATCTATTTTTAATAATTTTCAATTAGAATTTACGTTTAGTATTATTTTGCATTAGTTTCAAGTATATGGCATAATGGTTAGACAATCACATACTTTACAAAGTGTTCCTCCTGATATTTCCAGAATTCACTGGCACCATTCACAGTTATTACAATATTATTGACTGCTCTATTTTGCCATTTATAATGTGCACTTTTTTGCCCTAAGTTTTGGGGGAAAATAAGGATGCACATTATACATGGGTAGTGCTAATTCTGTATCTATATAAATATTATTAATTCCTTTATTTATGTGTATGCTTTAAAAGTGTGACTCTAGAAAGCAATAACGATATCCATATGCAAAATAATACCCTGGAAAAATGATAATCAGTTTTGTTAAACTTTTTTAATTGTTTTTAAAAATTGAAAAATAAGTAAAAGATTGAAACAAAAGATTTCTTTCCTGAAAGTTTGGGCTAAAAATGTGGGTGCACATGATACACACCAAAATACAGTATATTTCGTATTTTTATCCCAATGACTAGTAACTACCAATCTGTGCTTCTCAGTCCCTTCACATTTTTCACCCAATACCCCAAACGCCCTCCCCTCTGGCAGCCGTCAGTGTTTTCTGTGTCTATGAGTCTGTTTGTGTTCTATTGATTCATTTATATTGTTCTTTAGATTCCAAACATAAGTGAAATCATATAGTATATGTTCTCTGACTTATTTCTGTGCTGTCACAAATTTCATTTTTTAATGGTTGAGTAATATTCCGTTATATATATGTACCCCTGCTTTTTTATGCAGTC
Source organism: Micronycteris hirsuta (assembly GCA_004026765.1). Taxonomy (NCBI): domain Eukaryota; kingdom Metazoa; phylum Chordata; class Mammalia; order Chiroptera; family Phyllostomidae; genus Micronycteris; species Micronycteris hirsuta. The sequence goes on from PVJI01027545.1 coordinate 14,842, forward strand.
ATCTATTGATACACTTGGATAGCTGCCATAGCTTGGCTATTGTAAATAATGCTGCAGTGAACGTAGGGGAGCATATATCCTTTCAAGTTAGTGTTTTGGGTTTCTTTAGATATATACCCAGAAGTGGAATTGCTGGGTCATTTTAATTTTTTGAGGAACCTTCATAATATTTTCCACAGTGGTTGCATCAATCTGCATTCCCACCAACAGTGCACAAGAATTCCCTTTTCTCCACATCCTCGCCAACACTTGTTGTGTATTGATTTGTTGATGGTAGCCATTCTGACAGGTATGAGGTGATACCTCTCTGTGGTTTTAGTTGGCATTTCTCTGATGATTAGTGACTTTGAGCATCTTTTCATATGTCTGTTGGACATCTGTATGTCTTCTTTGGAGAAATGTCTATTTAGTTGTTTAAGCATGTTGTTTAATGGATTGTTTAAGGTTATTGCATTTTATAAGTTCTTTATAAATTGTGGGGTTTAACCCCTTATCAGATGTATCATTGTAGAATATGTTTTCCCATTCAAGGGGTTGTCTTTTCATTTTTCTGGTGGTTTCCTTTCCTATGAAAAAATGTTTACGCTTAATGTAGTCACATTTGTTTATTTTTTCTTTTGTTACCCTAGCCCAAGCAGATACATCAGAAAAAAATTTGCTAGCAAACGTGCAAGACTTTACTGCCTATGTTTTCTTCTAGGATTTTCATGTTTTCAAGTCTAACATTTAAGTCTTTAATCCGTTTTAAATTTATTCTTGTGTATGGTGTAAAAAGGTGGTCTACTTTCTTTTGGCACATATCTGTCCAATTTTCCCAACACCTTTTTTTGAAGAAACTCTTTACCCCATTGTATGTTTTGTCTCTGTTGTGAAATATTAATTTACTGTAAAAGCGTGTGCTTATTTCTGGGCTCTCTATTCTGTTCCACTGATCTGTAGGTCTGTTTTTATGCCAGTACCATGCTGTTTTGATTACTATGACCTTGTAGTATAGTTTGATACCAGGTAGTGTGATTCCTCCAACTTTATGTGTTGCTAGGAGTTTTTCCATTTCTTCCACATTGTCCAATTTGTTGGCATATCAGTATTCATAATATTTTCTTATGCCTTTTATTTCTGTGGTGTCAGTTACTTCTCTGTCATTTCTGATTTTGAGTCCTCTCTCTCTCTCTCTTTTTGATAAGGCTGGTTAAAGATTTATCAGTCTTGTTTATCTTTTCAAAGACCTAGCTCATGGTTTCATTGATCTTTTGTTTTGTTTTTTTAGACTATTTCATTTATTCCTATTTCAATCATTATTATTTTTTTGTTCTACTCACTTTGGTCTTTGTTTCTTTTTCTAGTTTCTTCAATTGTAAGGTTAAATTGTTTGAGCTTTTTCTTGTTTCTTGAGGTAGGCCTGTAATGCTATGACTTTCCCAATTAGGACTGCATTCACTCTGTCTTACAGATTTTGGGTTTTTGTGTTTTTATTTTCATTTGTCTCAAGGTATCTTTTGATTTTGTCCTTGATCTCATTGTTAACCCATTCATTGTTTAATAGCATGTTGTTTAACCTCCATGTATTTGTGTGTTTTTCAGTTCTTTTCTTAAAATTTCTGAATAGTTTCATACCATGTGGTCAGAGAAGATACTTGATATGATTTCAGTCTTCTTACATTTATTAAGACTTGTTTTGTGTCCTAACATGAGGTCTGTCCTAGAATATGTTCTATGTGCACTTTAAAAGAACATATATTACGCTTGTTTGGGATGAAATGCTCTGAGGATATCAATTAAATCCATCTGGTGTAGTTGTCATTTAAGGGCAATGTCAAACTTCAGTCATTTTTATATCATCCTCAAATTCTGACCACAACTGCATCTTCCTTGCATACTTATTTCCTTAATATTTCTTTATATCAATGTGATTATTAAAATATATTTAAGGAAAACTTGAAATAACCACCATATATAAAAAGCAGTTATTACTTTTCGTAAAAAGAAGGTAGACATAAAGATGAAAATGATCAAAACAAAACATCGTGGTTAAGTTCTACCTAGAATTGATTTACTGCTGAAGACTGTAGCTTGATATTTACTGTTGTTGTTTTTTTTTTTTCTTTAAAAGGGACATTAGAAAAAATTATAGCGGTGTTGGTAACATCAGTCTGAGACTTCCTGATGTAGTCTGAGGAATTAAAATGGAATGAAGGGGAAATAACTTGCTTACTTGATTCCATGTCCCTTAGCCTTTGTCCTTGAGGCTCATAAAATTATCTTATATTTTCTTGGTGGCCAGAATTTTGGGAGATAACTATATTATACAGGGCTTGCAAATTCCTTAGAATTTTATCTGTGAAAGAATTGGGAAACAAAGCCTGAGTTCTCATTTAAAAGATATATTAGAGTTTAACTTTAAAAATACAATATGAAGATAAAAAGTTAGTATTATTATTGAATCATAAGTGTCTATTTTTATCAAAAATGTTTTTTTTTTTTAAAGATTTTATTTATTTATTTTTTAGAGAGAGGGGAAGGAAGGGTGAAAGAGAGGAAGAGAAACAGCAATGTATGGTTGCCTCCCACATGGCCCTCACTGGGGACCCGGCCTGCAACCCAGGCATGTGCCCTGACTGGGAATCGAACTGGGATCGTTTGGTTCCCAGCCCGCGCTCAATCCACTGAG
>PVJI01027546.1:0-17564 GCA_004026765.1 Micronycteris hirsuta
CATTCTGTTTGCTCGTCTGGGTCCTGGTTTCGCAGATGTGTCCCCTCGGCAGGAAGTCAGCAAGGGACAAATGGAATGACTTCTGAGTGTATGGTTTAGAAAACTTAGAATAATAAAGAAGAAATGTATTGCTGTTGTTGACTGGAAAATAATATCGGCTAAGTATTTCCTCACCAAAAAAGGATTTATTCAGGAAAAAAGAAGGGGGTACAACCTGTGCAGACAAGGCAAACCGTGGGCGCTCCCTGGCCTGTGTGCCAAGATGTCGGGGTGCTTATGTACGGGAAAACAGACGTTCGGGGAAAGGGGAGTTAGAACCGAGAGCTTTACTATCAACATAGAATTCTTCCTGTAGGGGTCTCACGATTACACAGCGTGGGAGAACCTTCACAAGCCCGAGCTCCCCCCATATATGCCCCTCTGCACCCACCCCCGATTGTGTCTTCTTCAACTGCCGGTTAGTCTCTATCACCATGCACGACTGGACTCCCGTCTGGGCTATTTTATTTTATTTAAAAAAGTGAAAAAAAAAACAACTTCATCTGAGGACATTTTTCTCCTGCTTTTAGAGAGAGAGAAAGGGGGTTGAAGGGAGACATCGATGTGAGAGCGAAACATTGATTGGTTGGCTCCATATGAGCCCCACAGGGAATAAATCTGTTCACCCGGAGGAGCTCCAACCACTGAGCCACACCGCCCAGGGCCACTGCAGGCTGTTCTAGAAACTGCAGCTTGAAAAGTGCTGGTCCTTGAAATAGGCCCTCACCTTTTGTCATTCAGGCCCTGGATTCTGCTGGCCCCATGAGAGTAACGAAGGCCATTTTAAAGGAAGTTACTTCCAGGTCTTTGCCTTCAGCGTGTATGTGGGGATGGGAGGCTGTCGGGATCTGGCTGTGGTTTTATTTTTAGGCTCCTCCATTCCCCGGTCATCCTCTAGGGGAAATACAGGCTTCTGAGTCGCCTGCACGCCCAGCGGGCCCCTGCGGCCCACTGCGTGCCACCGATGGTCTTTCCTGCGTTGTTCTGAGTCTTGGCCACTCACAGCACCTTCCAAAATAACTGTGCAGTTGTCACGGTTGTTCGGGAGACTATTTTGGACATTGGCTTAGCCTGGTGATGTGAGGGGATCCAGGAAGGACCCAGCTGTCAGGAGGCCCCGATGTCTGGGACTTGGGGGGAGACGGGAAGTCACGGGGAGGCTCCCGGCACCCAGAGGTAACCGGTTCCGACAAGTGTTCCGTGTCGGCGTGGGGAATGGGGAAGGAGGGAGGGGAAAGGATGGCAGTGTGGCGTGTGGGGTGGAGGAAGGGGTGTTGAAGGGCACTAATGGTGTTTTGACATATCACCTAAAGAGTAATTTCTGCAACCTGGGACTTGGGGACAGCTGTGAGGAGCCTTCGATGGGATGACAGAAAAGTGAGCGGGAGCCGGGGTGTGATGATTAGCAGGCAGCCTCCTGCTGAGTCAAACGACCCCCTACCATCTTTAGCAACTTAGGGGTGGCCAGACAGCGCCCCAGCTTCCAGTACTGTGGGAAAGGCAAATGCGGATCTCGAGGGTGTCGTGATGAAGCTGAGGGGCTGATGAGTTCTGTGGACACAAAGGTGAAATTCCCCTTTCCACTTAAAATTTTCTTGACTTCATGGACTTGTAGAAATAGCATACCATGAGCTAAAAATTCCAGTTTCACTGGTTCCTGTTCCACCATATCTCACAAGATCGCTGGAGCCCCTTCAAAGTCTGCACTGAATGTCTGGGGTCTTGTGATATTGGGATTTATGATAAGAAATACGTACTTGGCCTGGCTGATATAGCTCAGTGGATTGAGCCCGGGCTGCGAACCAAAGGGTTGCCGGTTCTATTCCCAGTCAGGGCACATGCCTGGGTTGCTGGCCAGGTTGCCAGTAGGGGTACGTGAGAGGCAACCACACATGGAATTTTCTGTCCCTCTCTTTCTCCCTCCCTTCCCTTCTGTCTAAAAATAAATAAACAAAATCTTAAAAAAAAAAAAAAAGAAATAGTGCTTGGTTCTGGTCCCCAGTTCTGGCACAGAGCTGCTAAAACCCTTGGCATGTTCTGTGATGAAAGCAATAAAGGTGTCTTTTTTTGTGTTAATGAGATGACTTTTGGAATGCACCTAAGGGTGAGAGGGTGGTCACCAGGGGGGCCAACCACGTGATTTCAGTCCCAACCCCGGCCCCACCCCCACCTCAGGGAGGGGGAGGGGCTGGAGAGTGAGTTCATCACCAGTGGCTGTGATTTCATCAGCTGTGCTATGTAATGAAGTCTCAGTCCAATCCAAAGCACAGAGATGGGAGAGCTCGGGGCTGGTGAGCATGTGGAGGTGCTGGGCTGGGAACGGGGCCCCCCATCCTTTCCCACATGCCTGGTCCTGGTGTCTCTCCCATGTGGCTGTTCTGAGTTACAACCTTTTACAATAAATTGGTCATCTAGTAAGTAACATGTTTCTTTGAGTTCTGGGAGCCACTCTAGCAAATTAATTGGACCCCAGAGCGGGGTTCTGGGAACCTCTAATTTACAGCCAGCTGGTTGGAGCACAGGTGACAACCTAGACTTGCCGTTGTTGTCTGCAATGGGGGTTGGGGGACCATTCTGTAGGACTGAGCCCTTAGCCAGTGGGTTCTGACACTATCTCTGGGGAAATAGTGTGAAAAAATGAATTGAATTGTAGTATACCCAGATGGCGTCTGAGAATTGCTTGGTGGTATGAGACCTCCCCCCACCATGTCCCCCAGTGGAATTGGCATTGGTGACCAGAATCATCGGTCCCCATGGAGCATTTCTGTGCTTGCGTACAAACTATCCGCCCGGGACAGCACTTCCTCTCTCCCCCGGACTACCCCTGCTGGAGCTGGGGCTTCGCTGGGCTGGGCGCTGCTGCCCGCGTGTTATGCTGGTCCACGGGGAGCCTCTCTCTGCCCGGAGTTTTGGTTTAAGAGAGGGCTTCCCAAGAAGGGCTGCTCATGTCCCAGAATTTCACAGACTGTAAGTGAAATTTTTTCCCCTTAAAACAATTCTCGTGCATTGCTGGTGGGAGTGAAAAATGGTACAGCCATTCTGGAACACGGTTTTGCAGTGTCTTCTAAAGTTAACATAAATTTGCCATGTACGCCATGCCCTAGAAAAATGAAAACTTATTTTTACATAAGAACTTACATATGCATGTTTATGGGTGCTCTTATTTGTAACTGCCCCAAGTTGGAAACACCCAGAGGCCCTTCAATGGGTGAGTGGTGAGAAAATGGTGGTACCTCCCTATGATGGAATATTACTCAGCAGTTAAAAGGGGAGAACCGTTTATACATACAACAGCTGGTGGCACTCTGAGGCACTGTGTTGAGCAGAAGTAGTCTTACATGTTTACATACTGCATTTCTCATTCATTCATCACATGCACGACATTTTTGAAAGGACAGACGGTGTGGAGAGCAGAAGAGTGGCTCCCAGGAGGTAGGAGTTGGAGAGGCTGTGATGATAAAGGCAGAGCACATTTTGAGGGGCAAGGGTGCTCTCCCATACCCTGATTGTGGGGGTGATTGTATAGATCTATTTATAGTTGCATCAAGTTATACAGCTGTGTATCAGAGGATCTTATTGTAGGATGGTTTATAAATTAATTAAATTACAGAGGATGGACAGTGAATGCTGATAAAACCCCCCGGTCCTTCCTTAGTGACCGTGAGACTGGTAAGTGATGACCCACGAGGCTACGGCAGAAATACTGATCCATGTAGTTTGACTTGGATTGTTGCTTTAGCTCCCTCGTGACTGAACAAAAAGACTTAAGTTTTCCTTGTCAACCCCAGACAAGCTGCTTACTGTCTTCCTCTCTCAACGGAGTGGCCTACAGATGGGTTCCCCTGTGTACCCTGGTGGTTAGAGCTTTCCCCACCATTTACTGGGGTCTGCTTTCCATACAGTGCGGCACAAAGGTCTTTGCTGCACAGATGGACGAGTCTGGACAACGTGTACGCTGGTGTGTCAGTGAATGCTGAACAACAGGCTCTCGGTGGGATAAGAAAACGAACCTGCTTTGCAGCGTTTGAATGTCTGTGGTGTGGATACTTCCACCACAGGGCTTCCAACCTACCGATGGGACGGTCGGCTGGATTCCAAACTTCCTGAAAATTTGACAATCAGCATTCCTGATGGTTCCGGAAGACTCCAGAACCCCGTTGCTTGTGTGTTCCTGTGTGACCGTCTCCCAAACCAAGACTTGGAACATTTGCATCATCCTACAAGTTCCCCAGTCCCCTGTGTAATCAATCCTCACCTCCCCATGCTGGGCAAACTACTCTTCTGATTTCTACTACGAAGATTAGGTTCATACTCCAGAACTTCATAAAAACACAGTGTGTGTGTGTGTGTGTGTGTGTGTGTGTGTGTATATATATATATATATATATACATGGTCAGGTGTTTTTGCTGAAATTTGAGGTTCACCCATGTGGGTGTAGTTATCTGGCTGTTTGTACTTTTTATTGTGCGGTGGCACTTCATTGCACGAGTGGGTCACAGGCCCTCCTATTGATGGACATTCGGTTCCCACATGTTCCCAGTGTCGGGCTTTTCTCAGTAATCTTGAAAGTACTTGGGAGGCTATGAAGGCAGGTGGTTCCAATATGCTGGGCAGAGACTGTTCTGGTGGAAATGAGGGATGGATCTTGAAGGTTTAAATTTTACTCGTGGGACTAAAAGCGCATGTCTGAAAGGGTCTAGCGTGTGGCCAATTTCCACTCAACGTTGGTGGAATCTCAGTTCGGTGGAATTCTGACCCTGTGACCAGAAACAGAGTGCTTTGTGGAGAAGGGTCCAAATTAGCCAATCTAGAAAGGGAAAAGTCTAGACTAGTTTAAAAATACCTCAGAAATTTTAGGTTCTCATTTGATACACCTATTTCAGGAGTATGGCACCATTATAACAAATGAGGAAAAAAATCTCTATGTTAAATTTTTTTGGTTATACTGTTAAAACCTATTTACTATACATATTATCTGATTTACTTTACACACATTTTATTTTTAATTTTTGTCCGTTATTTCCCGTTAAAGATGAGGAAAACTGAAGCGCAGAGGTGTTCTGTAACTTTCCCAAGCTCACAAAGCTCATGGGGATTTGACCTCAGGTGTCTGACTCCAAAATCCATGGTTTTCCACTGCAATCTGCCGCCTTACCCTATTCACACCTCATACAGAGGGACGGCACGTATTATTGGAATGATTATTGCCCATTTTTCTTGGGTTCCCATTGTTCCAGTAATCAAATCACTTTTACTTTCACTTTTTTTATTTCACAAGTTCACTTCCAAAAGCCCAATCCTGCCTAACTTCAGTAGGCAAATTGAAAGCACCTATGGAAGTTCGGTTAGCCAATCAGTAAGTTCTAGTTCAGCTGGTGGCACTGTTTCTAGGACATCGCGATGGCATTACACCCACTTGACCACCAGGGGGTGCTGTGTTGCTTCTGGAGAAGTGTTACTGCTAAGAGGCTCCCTCCGACTTTTATTTCCTTCAGTTGGCACCAGATCCAATCAATCAATCTCGGTGTATTCTTTTCCTGCAGCATGGGACCACCTCCCTGTGTCTCCCTCCAGCCACTGGGCTTCTGGGCCAGTGTTATCCATAGAACAGGTTTACGTTCAGCTCTCAGGAAAAGGTACCAACTGTGCACAGCGCCCCGACACCAGCCACTGGGCAAAGTCCGTCCCTCCCTTCCTCTGCTCTTCCAAGATACATCTGTGACCCCCCACGTGCCAGGCCCAAGGCAGTGTCACAACAGTGTCCTCTCCTGGCTTCTCAGTTCTTATCACTCTGGAAGGCGAGGGGACACCAGGCTTTGAACACGTGGAGGCAGGAAGGAAGGGTCTTCTGCACAAGCCGGACGTAGTGACCGAGAGTGGTGTCCCAGCCCCACCCCGGCAGGTGTGTCCGCCGGAGCCTGTCACCGAAACACAGAACTGGACTCTAGTCACATGCTGTCACTTAATAAACAGGGACGTCTTTGGGAAGGGTTTCTTTTCTTAAAAATCTTTTAAAAAATTGTAATTTATTTATTTAATTTTAGAGAGAGGGGAAGGGAAGGAGAGAGGGAGAAAAACACTGGTGAGAGAGGGAAACACCAATCAGCTGCCTCTGCACACACCCCAATCAGGGACTGAGCCCCCAAGCCAGGCATGTGCACCCCCTGGGAATCAAACCAGCAACGTTTTGGTTTAGCAGGACAACGCCCAACCCACTGAGCAACACCGCCAGGGCTGCAAGTGTTTCTTATCAAGGGCAAAGGAAGCACACCTCCTTTCCCTGTTTTTGCCGAGTTAACACCTGGGAGGTTTCACTGCAGAGAGGTAGGGATGGGCGGAGCTGCAGGCCTGGGTTCGCCTGCCCACAGCCAGCCTCACCAGCGCCCCGGGGCGGAGAGGAGAAGGTGACAGGCACCGAAGCACCTTTCCTCCTCCAGTGACTCAGCTGCTTCATGGAGTCCAAGAGGTTTTTTACTTATATCCGTAGGTTTTTGACTTCTAGGAAAGCTCATCTCTCAGGCAGGGGCTGGAGGGAAGAGGGAAAGTTCAATATTGACAGGGACGGGATGTGAATCTGGTGGGGACTGGGCCAGTCTGAGGGTCAGAGGGGTGAGTGAAATTTTGAATGGAGAGGAACCTCAGAAAATGGCGTCTCCCCTGCGCCTTGGCCCCATTTCCAGGGTGGGGGGATGAAGAAGGGCGACGAGGAAAAGAATGCAGCATTTGCTGAACTCGCTCCTTAGGCGTTTGAAAGCTTCCGTGCCTTGTGTGAGGCCAGGGCCAGCCTGGCACGTAGCTGGTGGGGTGGGAAGAGCCCCAGCAAGCACACCTGAGTGTGAGTCTCTGACCTGCCACTTCCGATTCGTGTGACTGCAGACTTAGGTTAGTTTTCTCCTTTGCGAAGTGCAGGCAGTAATTCTGCCTGACAAGTTGGCTGTGAGTGCTGAATGAGATAAATATACAGGAGTCCCCTCTTGTCCTCAGGGGGTACGCTCTGAGACCCTCAGTGGGCACCTGGAGCTGTGGATAGTAGTGGGTCCTGGATACATAGCACATCTCAGAGAAACTACAGGTTGGGCTCCAGGCCCCTGTAATGAAGCAAATATCAAAATAAAGTGAGTCCCATGAATTTTTTTGTTTCCCAGTGCATGTAAAAGTTGTGTTTACACTATACTGTAATCTATTAAATGTATAATATGATTATGTCTAAAAGAAAGTGTAACAGGGTGCAGCCAAGGGAGGCCCCCAAGTAGGGATTGGTAATGGGGTCCAGAATTCAGGGTGTCCAGGAAATATTAGAGAAAAATATGTATATGATGTCCTCACCCCCACCAGTCTGAGCTGGGGATGGGACACATGGAGCTGGTCCATTCAGAGCTGTTTTGTATAGTAGCAGCTTTGCAGCTAACCTCTGGCATGGTCATTTAAAATATCTATAACCTTTAACTGGTTTCATGGATATGTTAAACAGCTGTGGCCATGCTTTGAGCCAGGGGGAGGGGAGTGACTTCCACCCAAGATGTAACTGGGGGGCATCTCCCCCTGGACACAGCGCCTGCGTGAGAGCTTGGAGATGATTGGCTCCATGTCAGGGGGCCACACCCGCCCACAGTTACCATGGCAGCCCAGTAAAGCTGGAAGAATAGGGAACACTGGCAGGTGTAACTGATTGTTGGAGGAGCTGGAAATGGGGCTGCAGAGGAAGATTGGTGCGGGGATTTAAACCCAGGTATGGCAGCCATATGAAGGGGGAGACCACACGGCTTTGGAGTAAAGGGGGGACCCCTTGGCTTGGGTGAGAGGACCATGTGGCTTTTGGGGTGCTCCCTTTTGCCACGTGGCTTAGGAAGCAGGAGAGACTTTGCCGGGAAGAAAAGTGGTGGAAGGACTCTTGCTGGTGGGCCATGAGAAGGTGCCACATGGCTTTGGATTAACTGGAGATTGCGGTGGCAACACAGCTGATGGTGCCTCAGCCTGAATCACGGACTTCTACTTCTTTTCCTGAGATACATACGGTACCCCAGACTGGGCAGGGGGAGAAGGAAGGACTGGGTGCACCTGTGGGTATTCTAGAGGACTTTAGTATTTTAAAGAAGACATTAAGTCATTACTCTAAGTCTGTATAACTTTTAAATAAATAATTCCTTTCCTTTTCACTAATCTCTGGCATTGAGAGACATCTTTCCTTTGGCGGTGAGCAAAGCAAACCTAGTACGGGGCGGGGAACCCCCGGAGAAAAAGTGGGGGGTCCTTTTGGTAATAATATATCATTTCCCCTCCCCCTTGGGTCTGTTCTGTAACAAAAGTACATACCTTAATTAAAAATATTTTATTGCTAAAACATGATAACCATCCCTGAGCTTGCTGGGAGAATGGCGCTGATAGACTTGTTTGAAGCAGGGTTGCCACAAACCTTCAATTTTCAAAAAACATTGTATCTGAAGCACAATGAAATGAAGTGTGCCTGTATGGTGTTTTTTTCTATACATACATATTCAATGATACAGTTTAATTTATCGGTTAGGCCCAGCAAGAGATTCAATACCAGTAACTACTAATCAAATAGAACAATGATAGCACCATACAGTGATAAGAGTTATATGAATATGGGCTCTTGCTCTCGAAATATCTTGCTGTCCTATACTCGCCTGCTTGAGGAGATGGGGAGGGTGTGAAAGCCAGTCTGCAGAGGGGTCAGAAGGTGGGTGAGGGGGTTGTTGTAATTCGGGGGGGTGCTTTTCTAGGGCACTGAGACTTCTCTTGCCAGTTGTGGCTTGGCGCAGCCTGGTCCCAGCAGGCAACTCTGAGGTGCCAGCCCGGTGACACAGGCGGCCACCCTTGTCCTCCCGTCCCCCAGTCCGTGCAGAGAAGGAAGGATCTCTGGGAGGTGGGACAGGTGGGGGCGAGGGGGGGGGAGTCAGCTGCAGCCTGCGGCCGAGGGAAAAGCTGTCTTTGGGACAGACTTGGAAGCAGAGCTGAGATGCTGGGTTAAGGTCATGGCCCTTTTGCTGCTGGTCACTGCCAACTGAGTGGCGGTAAAGACTCTGGGCTCTGTTTTCTTTTTTTCTGGGACGCGTGAGTGTCCTCCATGTGTCTGACCTCATCTACTTTTCCCATGCCCACAGGGACAGCTCTCCTTCCGCAGTGTCAGGGCATGTGTAAGAGCGGGGCTCAGGAACGGCACTCCCTGGGTTCCAATCTGGCCCTCGCTTCTTAGCGGCTGTGTGACCCCGGGCAATGCCCATAACTGCTCTGTGACAGGTCCTCTGTGACGTGGGCTCATCTCGGTAGCTGTTGTACAAATTAAGGAGATGAATACATGTTAGATGCTTACAAGAAGACGGGTACATAACCGGTACTCAGTAAAGATATTATTACCCCTTACTTTTCCCAACACTCTCCCTTTGATGTGGCTTAGCAGCTATTCATCAGTGCTCAGGGATGGCCACTGTGACAGACACTGAAGGAGATACTGAGGTGATGAGACGTGGCCTCTGTGCTCATCTTTAGCTGTGCCCCCTTATAATGTAGGGATGTGGGGATGAAAGCAAAATGCTAAGTATAAAGAATATGTTAGTGCTAAAATGTGTGCCAATGATATATAAGAGGGGATACCCTGAAAAGCCAGAATTGTCTTCTGGAGGGCGGGCCCCTTGCAGTGCAGGCTTCCCCCGCTAGGTGAGCATTCCAGAAGCCCATCTGTATCAGTGCACCAGCTGGCGTTGTTGTGAGAGGCTGCGTTCGGCTTCAGTGACAATTTTTTTTTCTTTAAGTGAACAATTTTTTTGAACACTCTTTCAATGCATTTGTCCATTTCATATGATGGGTAATTTACAAGCACACCTGCCACACTATGCTGAGTGTTCAGCAGTTTTGCACCAAAAACAGCATGACCCCTGTGCCCCACCCTCCCTAGTCACCTTGCCCTGAGCCATGTTATTTTGTTTCCCCAGATAAAAAACAGTCCTCAAAGGGATACGTTTTGCCAATGTGGGAAAGGTGAAACAAAAAACAGCAGAAGCACTGAAAGGCATCAAGATAGAGATCAAAAACTGTTCTGAGCCGTGGACAAAACATCTCAGTCGGTGTATTGCATCAAATGGAGAGGAGTTTGAAGGTGACTGCAGTTTAAACATGTAAGAATAACTACCCACTTTTAATGAAAAATTCCATTTTGGGGTTTCCCTTGTATACGTGTTAGGGATTCAAAAGAGAGAGTGGTGTGAGTGTGAGAGGCTCCGTGGAAGGAGCGGAAGTTGACTTGGGTCTAAAAGAACAGAATATGGAGAAGTGATTTGCTGGCTTTGCACCTGGCCATTCACGGCTCTCAGAACTCTTCCTGCTTCTACGAGGTCTGTTCAGAAGGTGTCCAGCCATGTCCTATGAAAAACAGAGACATTTCCTGAAGAAGGTACAAGATACCCTAAACATTGCACACAGGACAATGATGCCTCAGTCTCCTTCAAAGTAGGCACCTTGGGACCTCACACAGTTCTCCCAATCGCCACCAGCTGCCCCATTGTATTTTCCTGAATCTCATCCATGGTCTGAAATCTCTTCCCTTTCAAAGGTGACTTTAGTTTGGGGAAAAGCTAGAAGTCACAGGGCACCAAATCTGGGCTGCAGCGGGGCTGAGTCACTTGGGTGATTTGAAGTTTCACCAAAAAACTCGGCACGAGGCAGGGTACATGAGCAGGCATGTTGTCATAATGAAGCTGCCCAATCACCAGTTGCCCATAGCTGCGGCCTTCTGAATCATCGGATAGTTTCTGTGGAGGAGTGTTCAATCTTATTGCAAAATTTGATGCAGATTTGTTGCTCTACTTGCTCAGTCATTTTGAATGTGACGACCACACAGCACACATGCTCATTCAGTGGCATCGACTGCCTCCCCCTGACCAGTACAGTGAGGTCATCATTGTTCACACAGGCGCATTCCAGTCTGCTCTCCTTTGCTGCCAGGTTACATCGATGTCACGCAAACTGTTCTCAGTATATTAGCAGTGGCTGGAATTTTTCTGGACAGACCTTGTATGTCAGTATGGCAAAAACCATTTGCTCCACTCAGCTCAGGGAACGTCCCTTGATGCCAGTGTACCAGGTAGAATAAACATAGGCTTAGTCCATCTTTTTTAACTGTGGGGAAAGGCAAAAGGTCCAGGAGTTCACCTGTCCCACTGAGCACAGGGTCCAACGCTGGGGTTCAGCCTCTCTCCTGGGTCTCCCCACACCACGGCCGAAGATGATGGACTTCCAGATTGGGGAGTTCCACCCCTCTGAGCTGCCCTGGTTCCCCTCCAGAAGTCTGCAAAGCATTAGGCACGATAGGTAAAGAAAAAACGCCTGCCACCGTGCATCCAGACTGGAGTAAGAGGACAGCCAGTTATTGTCCTCCAGGACCCTGGACACGGAGTCCTGGACTCTTCACGTCCTCCTGGCCCCGTCGCCAGCCTTTGGGTAGGCGCAAGTGAAGCTGGCTGATTTGGGAGACTTGGGTAGTTGAGGCCCAGCTGGCGGGGGTGTGCAGAGCACAGCCAGAGCCCTGCAGTAGACCCCAAACTCGGCGGGGTGTGGGAGCCCTGTGAGAGCTTGTCGAAGGTGCACATGATGGCACTTGGAGTCACCGATGCCCAGGGACCTGCCTCTGCAACAAGCAAACCCAGTCATTCTGAGGAGGGGGCATCATGGCCCACACTGATGGAAAACACATGGAAACGACAGCCAGCGGGGATTTTGTCAAAGGGGGCAAAGGAAGTGAAGTAGCCACAGGAGGAGCCTGAGCAGAGGGCGCCGGGCGAGCACTTAGTTGAGGAGAGAGGTGGTAGCGCTGCGGAGGACTTGGGTGCAGGTGGAGGGTCAAACCCTAGAAGAGAGCGTGGCTCAGAGCAACCGCCAGATGGGACCCATCTCTCAACAGCTGCCAACCATTTATTAGTGGGACTCTACTGAAGCCGAGGGAAGGTGGAGGGAGCGCAGGCAGAGGGAGAAAATAAAGTTGCGTTAATTACCAGTCCATTTCCATGATGCAAAGGTGACCCAGTCTGTCATCTCCTTCCCCGTGGCTGGCGTTTGGCGGGGTCTGACATTCGCAGCGAGCGCTCCCGGGGGGCGTGGGGGGTGCTCTGTTGCCCCGTTGCCGTGGAGACAGCAGCTGCGGCCAGGTCTCCTTTGAGAATGTGCCGCCCAAGATTTCAGGAACCATTTTGGAAGCATTTGTCCCGACAGTCCCTGCTAATCTCCCTTTCATTTGTAATTATTTTATCGCCTGGGTTCTCTGCTTTGGCATCGTGCCCAGCGCTAACTCCGCTCCCCGACATCGGGGTCCGTGGGGAGGTGTCAGCCGCCTCAGCCCCGTCTGGGTGGAGATGAAAAGGGAGTGGAAGGGAGAGACTTACTGGGAGCACTGCGATCTTCAAACGGGCCCTGTCTCCTGGAGGCAGCCCTGGGAGGGCCGTGGCTGATTGAAGTAGCCCGAATTATAAAGCCCAAAGCCTTTGAGGCCAGCCGCCCCATCCAGGCCAAGAATAATTGAACAAATAGTTTATCTGGCTAACCAACAGCTGTAGAGCCCAGGCGATTTGGGCAGGATTAGGGCAGAGCAGTGAAAAGATACTCCCACAGGGTCCTTCAAATCCTCATCCCGAATTCTACCAGCGGAGAACACATGTTGAAACCCGGGAGTTGCTTTTTAAGTCTGTTTTTCTCTCTTTCCAAGTGACTCCGTTCAGTGCTTCCAAGAATTTTAAGTGGCTGAGGCAACCGATGGCGGGGTCCCTGTTGCTGGGTCCCTTTCAGTCCCCTCCTTCAGTTCCCCGAACCTGTTTCGCTACAGACAGCTCAAATTCATGTGGAAATTCTGATCGCTCTGGGAGGTGCCGTGGGGTCGCTGCTTTTCCTGAAGTCTACATTGCTGGCAGCTGCTGTCATGTCTCAGTCAAGTGCAGGGCCAAGTTCAGGTTAGATTGAAAGGGGAGTTGGGGGGTGGCTGGATGGCAAGGGAGACACAAGGAGTCCCCTTCCCCGTGTGAGAAAAAGATGAAGAAGGAAAAAAAGATTCAAATGGACTAGAGAAAGACTTAAGTGGTTTTCTTTTTTTAATCCATATAATACTGGAAGAAAATTGGGGAGGATTTCTTTTCTAAAAATATTTTTATTTATTTATTTTTAGAGAGTGGAGGGGAGGGAGAAGAGAGGGAGAGAAACATCAATGTGTGACTGCCTCTCTCATGCCCCCTACTGGGGACCTGGCCTGCAACCCAGGCATGTGCCCTACCTAGACTGGGAATCGAACTGGCAACCCCCTTCAATTCGAAGGCTGGTGCTCAATCCACTGAGCCACACCTGCTAGGGAAGGGGAGAATTTCTTTGTTAAAATCTTTATAACCTTGGGGTCAGTAAAGTGTTTCTAACTATAATTCAAAACGCAAAAATCACAAAAGGTGTAGAGGATTGATAAGTTAAATACTATAAAAAATTCTGCATGGCCAATGTGGTAAAATCAGAAAATATCTGCAACTCACATCATTGAAAAGTGCTAATCTTCCTAATAGATAAAGAACTCATATACCAATCAGCAAAACACCAAAAACTCAACAAAAAAATGGGTGAAGGATGTGAACAGACAGTTCATAGGACTGAAAACAGAAATGGCCCCTAAATATATAAAAATAATGTTCAGCCTCAGTCATAATAGGAGCAATGCAAATTAAAACTACTCTAAGAAATTGTTTTTCACATATTAGATTGGAAAAAGTCAAAAAAAATGTTAACACATGGTGTTGGTGTATCTGTGAGTAAATAGAACTCTCTTACATTAAAGTTAGCCAGTAAAATAGAGAATAATTTGGAAATAGCTATCAAAATTACAAATGCATGTAACTTTTGATTCAGCAATAACACTCTTAGGGATCTACTTTATAGAATATTGCACACTTGCTTAATAAAGTGCAACATTTTCCCTGGCTGGTGTGGCTCAGTGGATTGAGTGCTGGCCTGTGAACCAAACAGTTGACGGTTCGATTCCCAGCCGGGGGCATGTGCCTGGGTTGCAAGCCAGGTCCCCAGTAGGGGATGTGTGAGAGGCAACCACACGTTGATGTTTCTCTCCCTCTCTTTCTCCTTCCCCTCCCCTCTCTAAAAATTAATAAATAAAATCTTTAAAAGAATAATGCACAAAATTTATTAATTGCCACTGGTTTTTAGTAGCAAAACACTGGACTCGACCCCTCTATCCATCAAGAGTGGAATGGTATTATGGTAATTCCCCACAAAGGAATAGTATATGGCTGTAAAAAAAAAGAAACAGGAAGCTGTCTAGGAACTGGTTTCTAAGGTACATTAAGTGAAACAAGTCAAAGTATGGTAGATTGTACACAATATGCTACCTTCCTACAAGTAAGGGAGAAAATAAGGAAACACCTGTATTTCTATCACCTTAAAGAGACTCCGGGAAAACACATACGAGATACTAGTGGATTAGCTGTGGACGGGGAAGAGGTTAGTAATGGGCGTGGGAGTGAGATTTCACTGTGACCTTTTAGTGTGAGTTGATTTTGGACCAGTGTAATACCTATTCTGAAACAAAACATAAGGAAAACATGACCCCAAACCCAATGATGGAGTCATTGTTCTGATGAGTTTGGGTGAAGAGTGTGGCGTGGGCTCTGAGGGGCCCGGGCTGCAGGGCAGTGTGGCTCCTTGTCTCTCAGTCCGTCCACAGCCTCGCATCCCCGTTAGCCTGGGAAGGGAGCCGCGAATGGTGAACTCGGGCCTGTGGATGTTGGCCTGGGTAATTTGTGCCTCCAAGTATTCTGGTGTGGCTTCTTCAGAGCTCCCCACATTTTCTTTTCTTTGTAGGAATCTCACAAGTCCTTAAAACCAAGGCTCTACCCCCAATGAGTCCTGTGCCCTAGGCATTTGCAAATCTGCCTGGCTCCCCAAGGTGGCCATCCTGTGAGACCTTGCCCTGGAGGGAATGACCTGGCTCTCCTCAGAGTGGGCCATGGGACTCGTGCGTCTCCACCTTAGAAAACACTTACATGAAGCCCTGGTCTAGGTGCTTGACAAGTATTAGCTCATTTGCTCCTTATCACAGCTGTGTGAGGCAAGGATTTTTGGCCTTCCCAACTTAAGGTCAGGAAACCAAGGCCCAGAGAGGTGAAGCGGCTTGCCCAATGCCACACAGCTGGCACACAGCAGAGTCGGGATTCCAAACGGGGCAGTCAGTACTTAACCCACACATGATGCTGACTCTAGTTTTAAAACTGAGGTAAATTGCATGAAATATCTTTTTCCACCCTTTTCCCACTTCTAGGAATTTATCCAAAGAAACCCAAAACACAAATTCAAAAGAACATAAGCATCCCTATGTTCATGGCAGCATTATTTACAGTAGCCAAGGTCTGGAAATAGCCCACATGTCCATCAGTAGATGAGTGGATAAACAACTATGGCACATTTATGCAATGGAATACTACTCGGCTGTAAAAAGAGAAGAAAATGTTACCCTTTGCGACAGCAGGGATGGACCTGGAGAACATGATGCTAAGTGAAATAAGCCAGTCAGAGAAAGACAAACACCATATGATTTCACTTATGCATGGAATCTAATGAGCAAAATAAACTAACAAGAAAAATAGAGACTCATAGATAGAGAGCAGGCTGACAGCTGGGGGGCAGGGTTGGGGTGAAGGGATGGAGCAAAAAAAGAATAAAAGACTCAGTGACGTGGAAAACAGATAGCGGGGGGTGGGGATGGGGGGAGCCAAAAGACAGTATAAGGGGGATAAATAGTAATGAAAAAATTCAATAAAAATTATTAAAATATAAAATTGAGGTAAAATTCACATAACACGAAATTAACCATTTAAAAAATGTACATTCACAATGTTGTACAACCGTCACCTCTGTCTAGTTCCAAGACATTTCATCCTCCAAAGGGAAACCCCAGACCCGGAGGCAGTCCCTCCCCCTCTCCCATCTCCTCTGCCCCGGGGCCACCTCTCATCTGCTTTCTGCCTCAGAGGGTCTGCCTCTTCTAGATAGTGTATATACATGGAGTCATATAAGATGTGACTTCTTTCACTTAGCGCATTTCTTCAAGGCGCATCTGCATGGGTAGCACGTGTCAGGATTTCATTGCTTTTATGGCTAAGAAACATTCCGTTGTACCGGTCTGCCAGCTTGTCACTCACCCGTGATGGCCAGACTGAGATAGACGCTTGTATGCTGCCTCTTCGTGAGCACCTGTTTGCAATTCCTTGGGGTATTACCTGCCTTTTTTGGGGAGGAAGCTGCAGATGCCCCTCCCTTCCTGAGTCTGTGCTCCTGGGGCTGTCACCTCCCCCATACTCATCCTCTCTCTGGAAGAAAGAAGACAAGAAGCAGAACGTTGTCAGATCTCTGGGTGGGGAAAGCCTGCTCTGCGGGAGAAAGTAGGAAGGAAAAACTGATGGTAGAGACCACACAAGCCAAGCTCTTTTTCAGCTGCCATTCAACCTCTTCTTGCCAGAGGGGGCCGAGGGGCTGGATGCCTCCTTGTCCAGCCCCAGCACGATGGAAGATGGAATGACAAGCTTGCTGAGGCTGGATTCCATCACCTCCCGGGGCCTCCCGGGGTCCTTCCCAGCAGCGCTCGCTCGTGTGCACGTAGCTGCAAACAGATGCCTGGTCTCCCCGCTGTCCTGGAGACTCAGAGGCAGTGCTGCATCAGGAGCAGCAGAAGGTGAGCTTCCACATGAGATGACAGGCCCCTCCCCGCCCCACTGCCTGCAAGTCTTGAGAATCAGGACACTTCCTTCTGTGTTCTTTAGAGTTTCACGGCTAATCTGTCTACGCTTCCAGCTTTGTGAAGTTTGTCATTGAATGACCTTGCAGCTTTCCCCTGTCCCCCTTTTGGGGCTGACCAGTTCAAGTCCCTTCGATTGGTCCACATAGGCCTCATTTTCTCACTCCAAGCTCTGCGTGTTCCTTTTCTACCAGGCAGCCCAGAAAGGGCCTAATCGGGGGTTGATGGGAGGGAAAGGACAGCAGAGATGATGGCTTTGTCCCGGAGACCAGGGCCTCTCTGCCTCCTAAAATTCCGAATCTTTGCTAAATGCTTGTTTCTTCCTTTTTTTTTTTTAAATTATTTTATTGTTGTTCAATTACAGTTGTCCGCATTTACCCTCCCCCCACCCCACCCCAGGCAAACCCACCTCCCTCCCTTGCTTCCCCCTCCCCCTTGGTTTTGTCCATGTGTCCTTTATAGCAGTTCCTGAATACCCTTATCCCCCTTCTCCCCTTCCCCCTCCCCTCTGGTTACTGCCAGAATGTTCTAAACTTCATTGTCTCTGGTTCTATTTTGTTTCTCTGGTTGTATTTTGCTTGCTTACCTCAGAAGCGTCTTGGCTGTGGCTGATCTGAATTTCCCGGTAGCTGATCTGGCCTTGGTGCCTTCTCTCCTGAGTCCTCATACGAAACTTTTTAACATTTCATATAGTAGAGGCTGCATGATGATGTACTCCTTGAACTTGACCTTATCTGA
>PVJI01027547.1:0-17546 GCA_004026765.1 Micronycteris hirsuta
TTTTGTCTGGGAAACTCCTTATTTGGCCTTCTATCTTGATTGAGAGCCTGTCTGGGTAAAGCAGCCTTGGTTGCAGGCCTCTGGTTCTCATTACTTGGAATATTTCTTGCCATCCTCTTCTGGCTTGGAGCATTTCCATTGAGAAGTCAGCTGCTAACCTTATCAGGGCTCCCTTGCATGTTACTTCTTGTTTCTGCCTTAAGATTCTCTCTTCATCTTGGAATTTTGCCAATTATGATGTGTCTTGAAGTGGGCCTGTTGGGGTTCCTCTTGATTGGGACTCTCTGTGTTTCCTGGATTTGTGTGACTTTTTCTCTCATCAGATTAGGCAAGTTTTCCATCATTACTTTTCAACCAGGTTTTCTACCCCTTGCTCTTCTGCTTCTCCTTCTGGTGTCCTTATTATATGGATATTATTATGTTTCGTGTTGTCCTGCATTTCCCTTAATCCCTCTTCATTCTTTCTGAGTCTCTTTTCCTGTTCTTGCTCTTTCTTGGTGTTTTTTTTTCTGTCTTGTCCTCCAGCTCGCTGATCCGATCCTCTGCTTCATCGAGCCTGCTTTTGATTCTTTCTACTGTGTTCTTCAGTTCAGAAATTTTAGTTTTCATTTCCTCTTGGCCCTTGTTGATAGTTTCTATTTCCTTTTTCATGTTGATATAGTTTGCAGTGAGTTCATTGTAGTTTCCCTGTAGTTTCTGGTAATTCTCTGTCAGCTCATTGAGCTTCCTGATAACCAATGCTTTGAACTCAATATCTGAGAGTTGACTTGCCTCTGTTTCATTTATCATTTTTCTGGGGCTTCCTCCTTTCCTTTCATTTGAGGATTGTTTCTTTGTCTCCCTATTGTTTGCGAGACTCTTCCTGTTAGCTTCTGTTTCTTAAATTGATCTGTTCTGACTCCCTGGTGTTATGGTATGAACTTCTATGATAGAATACCTGTGAGATTCAGTGGTGCAGTCTCCTTAATCTCCTGAGCTCGCTGGTCTTGGGCTGTCGTGTATGTTGACTCTCTGTATGTCTTTGTGTTTTGATTGTTGTTGGGTCTTTCTGTGGTGGGTCCTTTTCTCTAGCTGGTTAACTGAGGGTCACTCCATCCACCCACCCTGTGTTCTGTTGTGCAGGTGTGGACAGGTTGTGTTGAAGCTGATTCTTCTGTGTGAACAAGGTTTTGAGGCTTCTCTCTCACTCTTGTTCAGTTGTTTGTTGTGGGTAATTTCTCCACCAATTGGTTGTATTTCCAGGTCGGTCCTGGATTGAGGTTAGTGTGGGTTCCACTTCCTCCTTCACCTTCTTCCATTGTTTTCTGTTGGTGGTTCCTTTGTTGGTGGATTTCCTCTTCCAGCAGGTGTACTGGTGTTCACCCTCCCACATTGCAAGTTCTTTCTTCTCTTGAGGTAGAAGTTCTTCTATAGCCCTCTCAACTTCTATCTTATAGGCTTCTTCTTCAGTCTTCTTTTTTCTGTTGCTGCACTGAGAGGATGGTTGTGTACGATGCACTGAGAGTTGGTGGTGGCTCAGAGAACGACGGGATCCGGCTGGAGGCAGTTCAGCAAGT
Source organism: Micronycteris hirsuta (assembly GCA_004026765.1). Lineage (NCBI taxonomy): Eukaryota > Metazoa > Chordata > Mammalia > Chiroptera > Phyllostomidae > Micronycteris > Micronycteris hirsuta. Next base: position 1,557 of record PVJI01027547.1, read on the forward strand.
CTGGAGTTCAGCATGGGTCTCATGGGGTCAAATATCAAGGTGGAAGCAGGGTTCCATTCTCTTCTGGAGGCTCCACAAAGCCAGCATGGTGCATATCTCTGAAGAATACTCTGTCCTCACATCTTCTTCTGACTCTGCCTCTTCCACCTTCCCAATTTCAGGGTTTTGATGATATTATTTCTGGCTAGAATCCTTCTTCTGGACTCTCCTTTCCTACTCCCCAATCTCTTCCAGTGATTCCTAAATATACTACATCACAAGAGATCCCTTTTAAAGGACTATTCTAAATTCTCTTTTTAGGATTATACCCAACCTGACATCTGATTCCCAGAGCTTTCTGTGCCATCAGGAATAGTCAGGCCAACTGTCATTTACAACTTGGGTAGCATGCTGCAACAGACAAGAACTTGCCCTTATTCTAAAATTATTTCCATAAAAACTTTACAAGATGAATAAGACAAAGTCTCAGAGATGCTCACGGTCTGCTCAAGTCAGAAACAGAGTTGCTTGACTCCAGAGCCTACACTTTGGGACTTACCACCAGCAAAACTTACATGTCCCTGGTCCTGTCCTCCTCCCATTCTTCAGGGGTATGTGATGAAAGATGCTAGCAATGTCTTCAGTTCGCTGCTGCACAGACTGTACTCTACCTGCTGAGTGTGTGTTGTGACATTATAGTTTTTCCCAGGGCAAACAATTCTGCTATCACAGCAGCATTGTTATGACTCTGACTGGGGAATGAGCAGTGGGAACCCAGGAATCGCTGGGGAAGAAAGCTGTGTGGCGGACGAGCCTGTTAAGAGCTGTGATAAAGCTTCCTGCAGACTAGATGGCAAGAGGGAGCTGCCCTTGGAAAGGCATTGGCTCAGCCATCCTTCAGTCACCCGGGTGGACAAAAGACGAGACTGCCCTGGAACATGCAGGAAGGATCAGCGTGCTGGCTAGGTGGTGCACAACCCTATGCAAAGGGGACTTTTGAATAAAGGGGGAATATTTTACTTATCAAACACCACTCCATATGAAGACTGTGCTTGTAGCAGTATCTCACATCATGCTCACAGCATTCTCACTGGGGAATTATTTTATTTTATTTTTTTTATTTTTTGTTCAATTACAGTTATTTGCATCCTCTCCCCTCTCCTCCTCCCTTCCCCTCCAGCCCCCCCCCCCCCCCCCCAGCCTCCCTCCTCCCCCTTAGTCCTGTCCATGTGTCCTCTACCGTGATTCCTGTAAACCCTTCTCCCCATTCTACGGCCATACCACCCTGAATGTGCCCGATCTCATCTGATCTCGGAAGCTAAGCAGGGTCGGGCCTGGTTAGTACTTGGATGGGAGACCGCCTGGGAATTTTTTCAATATTACAAATTTATTGTAGTATATGTGTATGGAGAAAAAAAGTAAATGCAACACAAGAACAAGACAAACAAATTGCCTATGATTTTGTCACTCAGATAATAACTTACCAGCTTGCTGCATGTTCTTCCAGAAACTTTAAAAAGCAGTTTTATTGAAGTATAATTTACATACCATAAAGTCATTCATTTTAAGTGTGCAATTTGATGAATTTTAATGAATTTATTCACCTGGGAATGTATCACCACCATCAAATTTTAGAACCTTTCTATCAGTCCTGTAGTTCTTAGGCCCAGCCCCAGGAAAACAATCTGCTTTCCTCTATTTTCTAGAAATTTCATATAAATGAATAGTATGACTTACAGTCTTTTGTATCTAGTGTCTGATGTCTTTCACTTAGTGTAATGCTTTTGAGGTTCACTATGTTGTTATTACTCCATGTTCCTTGTATGAGTGTACCGGTTTGCTTACTTATTCACTAGCTGATGGACACTTGAGTTGCTTCCAGTAATGTTGTTATGAAGGGTCTTGTGCAAGTATTTGTGTGAACATATTTTCATTTCATGTAGATAGATAACTAGGAGTAGAATTGTTGGTCTGTGGGGTAGGTATATATTTAACCTGATTAGGAAATTGTCAAACTTTTTTCCAAGGTGAATGTACCATTTTATATTCTGATAGCAATGTAAAAAGATTTCATTTCTTCACATTCTTTTTAACGTTTTATATTGTTAGTCCTTTTGATTAAAAACACTCTAGTAGATATGTAATGATCTCATTTTGATTTTTTAACTTACATTTTGTTAATACTAGTGATGGTGAACCTGTTTTCATATGCTAATTAGACATTAATCATTGCTTATTATTAACTGCGTTGTTTACCTTCTTATTTGTTGTAAAAGTTTTTTTTAATATTCTGCATACACATTCTTTATCAGATGTTTGACTTGTAAATATTTTTTCCCAGTCTGTGGTTCATCTTTTCATTTTCTAATGGTTACTTTTTAAGAGCAAAAGTTTTTTGTTTTGATGAAATTCAATTTATTAATCTTTCTTTTCAGAAATTTTTTATACAAATATATTTTAATAGTTCGGTAAAAGTGCAGTCATGTTGTCTCATGTTATTAACTCTATCAGTTTTGTTAATAGATTTTAAACCTACCATTCTTCAATTACACCCTACGTACTAGTAGTTCATTATCCTTTTTAATATGCTTCTGAGCTTTGATACATAAGCATACTTTAATTAGACCCTTTATGTGTAAATTCACTAGTGACATTATTCTGTAGATTTATTTTTTGTATATTATCTTTGTCAAACATGGTTAGTAGGAAAATGTTAACTTGTAAAATAAATTGGGTATTGTTTAACCTTTTCAAAAACATTCTGGAATAGTTTGTAGAAAGAATATGTAGACGTAATTTGAAGAAAAAAACTAGTGTGAAATTATTTTTTACAAAACTGAAAATTGTTTAGAAATATAATTTTTGATTTTTCCCCCAGTTTTTCTTTAAGGGTTTTGCTCTGATGAAAAATTTTATTTTCAAAGTTATTTTAGCAATTTATATTTGCATGGGAAATCAAACATTTGATCATGACTTCAATATTTTTACACAGTTGGTATGTATATTTTTATTTCAGGTTTATGATATTTTCTGTACAATACCAATGGTTACGTTCACTTTACCAATCCTAACTCTGAGTATTGTTTTATCTCTACTATTTTTCTTAATTAGACAGACACGTTGTTTTCCTATTTTGTTGTTTTATATGTTCCCCACTTTTCTTGTTCCTACTCTTGGTTTTGATCAGTTCACTTGGTTTCTAAGACAGGACATTTGATAGATTTTTTTTTATGCCGACTTCTGGAAATCATAGCGGTCCTTTCCAGGAGTTGTCATTTTTCAGATGAAGATACTGGAGTTCAGAAGACTCACAAGACAAAGAAAATGGTAGAGTGGGGACTAAATGCAAGGCCAACCTTCTTCCCCAGATCATATCTCATCCCTGAGAAGTAATGAGGGTGCCTGTCAATGAAATGACCCCCTCCTCTCAACACACACGTATGACATCAGGAAACAGCCAGTGGTATGGTACATAGGACAGTGACCCTTCATCTCTGAGGGGCATAAGCAACCCTGAAGCCGTCAGGGGTTGATCATCCCAACCCTTTTCTGTGAGGCTGCAGGGCCAGGACTGCTTGGTCCCTAAGCTATAGCTTTGCACACTGAAGCCCCAAAGCATCAGACCATGCTCTTTCCCTTGGTGTCAAGGATAAGATGGTGGGTATGTTGATGGGTGTGATGTTGTTGTGTGTATAAGAGGAAAGCAGAAGACAAGCATTCGTTGTTACCTACAGGCACTGCCTGAACAACAGATGTTGACCAAATATTTGGCAAGATAAAATATTATGGTCTGGGGAAAGATGTGCTCTGAAAGGGAAAGAGAGGCGTATGCTACAAAGCTCTGCCATAGCCTGTGCCCACCTGGGGACCAAGCCAAGCCCAGCTGGAAACCTGTACTAATCACTACTGTGTTTCCCAAGTTTTTGACATTGGGATAACGTACACAAACAGTCTCCCTTATTTTCTCCCCTATTGTGAAATTGTCTCCCCTATTGTGAATGAATAAGAAGTCTCTGGACATCTAAATTTTGCAGGAGGGCATCCTTTAATTCATAGTCACAGAATCCCCTAAGCTCCAATGCCACTTCCAATACAAAGCCACTCTGGTGGGGTAGAGTTCTCTCCTCTTGCCTCCTGGGACTGCATGGTTCTGCTTTTCTGTTGGCTCTCTAAGGGTCTGCCTGGCATTCATTAATTTATTCTTTTGTTCAGCATTTATTAGGATACAACTGTGCTATGGGTAGGGCTACAGTGGTGAATAAATCAGACCTGGTGCTTGCCCTCATGGAACTTAGAGCCTGGTGGCAGGAAAAAACAGAAACACAAATTTATTACAAATTGTTTGTTATGGTGCTCTGAAGAAGAAGCATCAAGCGGAAGCCAGGTAAGATGAGGTAATTGGGGAAAAACAGAAGGCTGAAAAAAGCCAGCCATGTACACGTGGTGGGGAGAACAGGCTGGCAGCAGGTCCTGGGGAGAGGAACCCCAAGGCCTGTGTGGTTAAAGCACAGTGACTGAGGGAGGGAGGGTGAGATAAAGGCCTGCAGCATTGCTGATCCCTGGCTCCTCGCTGGGTTTTCTTCTCCTTCAGCACGTCACCACTTTATTAGCTGTCCTCCTCCAGCTCGAGAGCACAGAACTGGGTCTGAGTCTCAGGTCTCCAGCCCTGAGCATGGGATCTGGCTCTGCATCAGACCACAATTAAGGACTAGCAGAGCTGGGGTGAGCACCTGCCTTGATGAAATAATAGATATGGGAACAATTTGCCAACCAGATTAGGACTATTTGAAGCCCAGCCAGTACCCACCAGACAAAACTACCATTGCACTTCATCAAGTCACAGATTCCTCATCTATCACAAGAGTAGTTCTGCTTGCTCTTCTGAAGCATTCAGGATTACTTGTAGGCTCACAACCCAGTGAGAACATATATTGAGAGCCCTGTTGAACCCTAAAATCACACAGGTGTGACTGAGGGTAGTCCATGACCCTGATTCATGTTTGAGAGAGAAGCTTTACTTCCCTTGTCCCACCCACATAGGTCTTGGAACTCTGGCTCCCTGGAGCAGTCAGCTGGTGGTGCCTCCTTTCTCACTCTTCCTCTGGAGTGGTATGGGGACATCCGCTCAAAGTAGACCAGTCAGAAAATGTCCCTGACATAAGAATCCAGGCTGCAAGTCACGTTGGGAATGTGCATAACTGATGGGTAGTCTAATGGAGGCCCTCCTAGAACACCCAAGTGGGATCAGCAGCAGTGCGTGGTCACAACAGGAATTCCTTTGCCAACCTAGTACAGCCACAAACCTGGGGAGGAAATCCCCCTGATCACTAGGAAGCACCCTGATTTCAGCAGGTCACCTTGGACTACTGCAGCCACATACACTCTGGCTGCTGGACTCAAAGCAGGCATCAGACTCAGATCAGGGCTCCAGCATCCTTGAGGAGTGGGCAGCGGAGTGCTGGGTACCCTCCCCCCACAAGTGCAGGTGGGTGGGGAAAGCCATCTCTCCCAAGGCAAGAACAAGAGAAAGCACACACTTCAAAATGTGAAGATGTTATATGGCCACTTCTACAATGAATTATTCACATAGTAGGATGAATTAATAATCCACACTTTGAATTAATTTTATTAAGTTACCAAAAGGTGAGCATTTCAGAGGTAGGAAAGAGGTGGCCTGTGCCCCTCCCTCCCAATCATTAAAGGTGATGACACATAGTCTCACCCATGCCGGGTCACTCAGAAAGTTTCCATTTTTTTCTGTTGGAAGGTGACTCATGGGCTCTACCTACATTTTTATTTTTTACCTTAATAGGAAGTTACAATATCTCTAATTGCCCCAGGATCTTCCCCTGTGGTAGAAGTAAAAATTTCAAATTAAATGACTTCTTGTCTTTCCTGAAGTAGGCAAAGACAGCCTTGCAGACACAAATCCCTTTACACTTGGACACAGTGAAAAGAATCAAGATAGATGGCCCCAGCCCTCCAGCCTGCTCTGCACCTGCCTGTCCCTGCTCCCACCCCTGCCTCACCTCCCTCCTGGCTGGTTTCTTGACAAGTTCATTGCTGTGTTCAACAGAAAGTGATCAGTGGAGTCTTGCTTCTGGAGAAGTTAAGTGCAGGATGACAGTTCCTCTGGGGCTCTGTGGATAAAAGGCTGCAGAAGAGGCTTTGGAAGCACTTCACAGAGGGACCCACATCTACACATACGTCAAGAGAACTATTGTTTGCAGAAAACAAGTTGTGTTGGATCCTTTGGGGATTGCAGAGTGGTTTTGCAAGAATTCAACAAAGCAAGTAGGAAAGAAAAGACACAGCCAACATTTATTGAGTGTGTACTATGTGGTAGACTTCCTATTAAGCCTTTCAAGTCATTGTTTCAAGGGATCCTCAGAACCCTGGTGGACTGGCTACTGTTATTTACCCTCAGAGGTTAAAAATCCTCTGAAGTCAATGAGTAGGTAGGAAAGCTGATACTCAAACTCAGGCTGCCTTCACGTAGTAGTCCGTGATTATAATCTGTGTGCATATCATACGAGTTTGTAGAGAGGAAAAAAATTCAGGCAAATATGTACACATGACTGAGATAACAGCAACACAGAAGAAATAGCTATAAAGCCAGGAGCCCTGAAGTCACATCCTCACCGCATTCCCAGTTCCCAGGGGTACTCAGAAATATCCTCTGCTGCTCTGGTCCTAGTCTTCTCATGGCTGAGATTGGCAGGCTTCAAGTTCAAGGCTTCTTAGGCCCAACATTATACCCTTCTCCTTTTGCAGTCTACAGATATGAACAGTTTGGCTCTGAAACAGGGCCCTAGAATTTTGTGGCCAATCTGATCCAGATAGTCACAGGGTTCTCCAAGGCCCTCAACAACATGCTGAGAAAATCCAAGCCCTGCTATCAAGACTTCCAAGATGGAAATGAATGAGTCCCAATGCTGCTCATGCCACCTTCAGAGAGGGCCAAACAAAGCCCGCTGCCTGCCAGCCTGAAGCCCTGTCCATGTTCAATACTTGTTTATTGAGCAGATGTAGTATTTTCAACATGATGTCCCCAAGTCCTTGCTATGTGCTGGCACTAGCAGCAGCATTGAATTCCTCATCTGTGTTGAATTCTACCCAGTGCCACCAGGATAGTTTTTGATGGCTAGACACTTGACCACCTCTGCCTCAAGAGATGGGGGAGATTCAGGGCAAGCCATGACTCGGTCTGATGGAAAGAAACTTATTTCTTGCAGTGAAAAGTCAGAGGAAGGGAAGAGTGTGCAGTGGACTAAAGAACATGCCATAGGGCATCCAGTGGACCTGCTGGGAACTGTTTCTGACACCCAGGGGCTGTGTGATTCCAGACAAAACCCTTCACAACCATGTATCTTGGTTTTCTTTCTGAATAAAGGGATGTAGAAACCAGGCAGTTGAAATCAAAGTGCCAGAAATGAAGGGTGGGTGTGTTCAGGATGTTTACCTCCCATGGTCTGGAGTAAGAACTGAGACAGCAGGCAGTGCCCAGCCGGGGAGGAGTGGGCATCAGCTCTGCTGCACCTCTGTCCACTGTGTAGAACGCAGTGCAGCCTTGCTCAAAAGAAAAAAAAAGAAATTATTTCAAAATAAACATTATGTTAATGGGGAACATAAAGCTTAAAAAAAATCATAGACCAGCTGTGATGGAGGGGTTGCTAATGCAGGGATATGTTTATAGCATGACCTTATTTTGTCAAATCAAGAGCAACAGAAGGAATATTTATATATGATGATGTGAGCATTGAAGAAGCTAAATGCAGGACACACCTCGGGTTATTAACACTGGTTGCCCGGGATTTGTGGAAATGGATTGCAAGATGAAGGCAGGAGAAGGGAGAAAAGGAAAGCAGTGGAGAAAAGAAGTGATAAATAAAAGGGGGAAATTAGCAAAAGAAAGAAAGAAAAAAGGAAGAAAGAGGAAGGAAGGGAGGAAGGAAGGAAGGAAGGGCACGGCATGTCTGTTATGGCATTTGCATGCACAAAGAAATGGGTGAAAAATGTTCAATAAAATGTAACTCTGGTAACTAGGATGGTAATACTGACTCAGAGAGCTGTTCTAAGGGTCAGATAATGTCATCACATGTCAGGATGAGAGAACTGTCCAAAGTTACATCTTAAGAGGAAATTCAAAACTTGAATTCCAGTCTGCAGAAACACAGTCCAGTGTTTTTCCTTCACGCCACAAATGCCTCACTAAGTAATCACGAACTAGACATATTCCAGTGATTGACTTATTGAATATGGGACAGTGATTATTAGTTATTCTGTCAGGCTAAGAGCGTAAATCAAAACAGATGACAATTCCTTCACTTTAGGTGGGTGAGTTTCACCCAGTCAACCATGAACGCTGTAATCGTGATGTCAAAGCAGCAATCACATTTCAGTTTAAAAATAACTGGAAATGCCCACTTGAACTAAGTATGTGACAAGCATGAGGCTAATGAGTGGTACCAGTGGATGATTTTTGACATTAGCCCATCATCAGACACATGAACTCATGCTTGTAAAAGCCAGGAGAGAACTTGCTTTGTGTTCGGTGCTCATTCTGTGCAGAGCACTTTGCATGCATTATTTGAATTAACACTGCTAAGGGCCCCATGGAAGTGCCCCACTTTACAGATCAGGAACCTGAAGCTCAGTGAGGTTAGGTAACTTGTTCAAGGTTTCATAGCCGGTGTATAATAGGACCAGGATTAAATCCCCTGGCAGTCTGATTCCAGAACCCACATTTGTAATCCTACACCACAATTGTACACTTACAAATGGGGAGATTTTCCAGGTTTTATTCATCTTGATTGCTGTGTGTGTCCACAGTGATCTTACACAGCTTTTCAAGCCACCAGTGGTGGCTTAATTATAGTGTGCTCTGGATATTGTTGGAATGTGACATTATTCAGAATATTCATTTGCAATGGGATATGACTCGCAGGTGTAATTTATGTGTCTTTTGGTGTGTTATTAATGTGTGCTCTCAGTGGAGGTTTAATTTTGGAAGTGATTTTCCGTATCATTGTAGAGACTTGAGAGATAATTGGAGCAACACCCATCTAAATAAAAAGAAAAGCGCCCTGCTGCTCTCTCAAAGGTCACTGGTGATTGCTGAGAATCCAGGCCACTAGACTGGTTTCATTCTACCTCCTTATCCACCTTGTATGCATGGGACACTGTGATTGTTCCCTCTGTATTGGTTCCCTCTTCCCACATTGGGTCCTCCATGAATATCGTCATGGAAACTCAGATGTGTGGAGGTGGAGGAGGTCTTGGTTGAGTCATCACTTCCTGTGGCTCAGCTAACGCTGGAGCCTCCTCAACAAAACCCCCTGCTAAGCTGGTGTCCAGCATCTACTAGGATGCCTCTCGTATTGAGAAACTCACTTCCTTGCAATATAGTAGTTTCAACTTTGGGCAGCTGAACTACTGTTCTTTTGCTCAAAATCTGCAAGGACCCAATATACAGAGGGCTCTACTTGTTGGTGACAATTGTAATTCTTGGGCAGCAAACATTGTGTCAAGTTCTTTTCATTTGACAGTCCCTTAAAGGGTTAAAAATAGAGAATATACACCTTGTTAATTTTTTTTAAGCTGAATGACTCTACCTCCTTTTACTCTTGTGATGATGTTTCAGCATGTTCAAGGTTGTCAGTTTTCTTCCCCAATCTTGGGGCTGAGAGCTGAATATTAGACTCAGGGAAGGCCTGACTAAGAAAGGCTTAAATATGAGACTTTGACCTTCTTCGTTCTACACACTCTGCTTCTGGTAATGTAACCCCAAACTGATGCTGAGCAATGACATCAAGAGCACAATGCCGATGCCTGATGAGTGGCTGATAACCCAAACTCTCTTCTCACTCAGGCTGCCTACATGACGGAGATCTTTCCCCACGTTTATACAGTAGAGGTTTAGGGGCACAATGGCAGAAAGTCACTTTTTCCCCATTATTTAATTTTATTTCTTTTGCCTTGTAAGTTTTGTTGCATCACTATAGTCTACTGAGAGCTTTTTGGATTGCAATTCCTCCATCTACCTCATTTGTCATCCCTTCCAAGTTCAATGGCATCCACAGATTTGATAAGGAGCTTTCTATGCCTTCATTCAAGTAGTCACAAAATTTGTTTTAACAGGAGAAAGCCAAGGACAAAGCCTATCTCAGGCCCCAGGAGAGCTCCTGAAGTGACAAGCTCAACAGGAATGAATTAATCAGCAAGCCCTGGGCATGGTTCTTGAAGTATTTACAAGTCTACCTTCCTTACTGTATTATTACCTTAGCAAGAGTTCTTCATGTTACCCTAAAAGATATCATAAGAATTTATTATATACCACATGGAAATTCAAATAAACTGTGACCAACTGTATTTTCCTTATCTAACAAATCTAATAATTATAAACACTACCGAAAAAGGAAGGAAGGGAGGAAGCAAGGAAGGAAGGAAGGAAAGAAAGGGGGCAGGGAGGAAGGGAGAGAGGAACGAAGGAACAAAGAAAGAAAAAGAAAGTCAGATTGCTTTATTAGGATTCATATTTAAATGGACACCCTGATTGTTAGGAACCAATATAAGTTCATGGACCATCATTTTATAAAAACCATCCCTTTCACTGCTATATTATTGCTCAGGAACAACATCAGGCGTGGGCCTTAAAATGTTGCTTTCATATTATTTTTGAAAACTGGAACAGCCTTGCTCATCTTTATACATTCCTCAAACTTTTATAGGGACCTTCTCTCTATGTGGCACTGGGCTGGCAGCCAGAGTTCAAAGTGTGGGGAATTCATGGGCTTTCATCAATTTTCTTGACATCTTCACTTCTGCCTTATTTTACAACTCCTTCAACATGTCTGGCCAAGAATGAGTGTCTCCATGTTCAAGTTGTCTTTTTGCTCAGTGGCCAGAGGTCCTGAATTAATTTAAAACTATCAGGTGGATTCCTCTCCCCTGACAGTTTCAGAACTCTAAGCATCCCCTTTGAGTTCAAGGAACATGGTGCTGAGCGGGAAAAACAAAAGTGCATCTCCATCATCACAGCTTCATTATCTTATTGGGCACAAGGAACAAGTTAATTTCACAGTCATCCTTCTTGCTTTGAGTGTGAATTTAAAAACTCATTTCTCCCAGATCTCAGTCTACTCTGGGCTATAACCTTTTTGACACTGAAGTATTGGGACTCATTTACTCGCAATGATGGAGACCCAAATGCAAACCAGCTAAAGCAAAAGCAGATAATGTATCCACTCAAATAATTGAAAAGTCAGAGGACAGACCTGCTTTAGGAACTATGTTCAGGGGTGCAAACAGCAGCATCAGCACCCAATCACTCTCTCTATGCCTCTGTGTCTTGGTTATCTGGTTTCATATTCAAAGGGCAGCTTTGGCCTCCCAGAAGGTCTAGGCTTTATCTTTACTGCCGTAGAGCAAAAAAGAAGAGTATCCTTCTGGATCCCATGAATAAAATGCTAGGAATAGCAGTGATTGGAGCCTTGGCTTGAGTCACATGGTCACCCATGACCAATCACCATTGCAAGACAGTGCTGTGATCTGACTGTCCAGGAAGAGTCACATGTCTACTGCTGTAGCGTGAGTTAGAACCAGCTCCACCTGACCCTTGAACTAAGCATGAGCAGGTTTCCAGAGGAACATTGGGTACTGCTGCAGAAAGAAAGGGGAATACATGCTGAGTTGTTTAAAAAAAAAACAGAAGAGTTCCTCAGTGCTTACAAGGTGCCTGGCAAAGAGTAGCTACTCAATACATCTTCACTGAATGACTTAAATCCATGGCATCCATTACATCTTGCATGTCCATTGTTCTCTGATGTCTTCACCAATAGTAAGCTGATCCTGTGTTTGTCTATGTAAGAACCATCCTCTCTTTCTCCCTTGTAACTGAAACCTGATTTGGCTGAAGTCTCCATGTCCAAGGGAAGATGATGTCTGAGACAAAACCTATTTTACCTCAAGCCTCATTGTTCTCAAACTTCAGAGTGCTCAGAAACAACTTTGAGGGCTCTGTAAAACACAGAGACCATGTTTTAAGAGTCATGTTCTAGAGAGATCACGCCAGCACATGTTGGAGGCTAAAGCCTGAGAACCTCTGTTCCAGAAAAAACTCAAACAAGCCAACAGCGAACGGCCCAGATTGGATGGTGTAGGTATGTCTTGAGTTAAAAAAAATGTTCAGAAGCCCTCCCATATTTATAAAATATAGCCCAACTCACCCTATCAGGGCTTTCTTTGCCACAGCTTGTCTTCCATCCCAGCCCTACTTCCTAGCATAGCTTTTTTCCTGGACATATCAAACCATGAACTTTCATGAATTTCTGCCTTTGCTAGTGCTCTTGCCAACCTTGTCCATCCACTCATCCACCATGGTGAAGCTCTCCCAGGAAGGCTACCCTGACTACCCTCCCCTTTCTTGTAAATCCTTTAAATGGGCAAACCACCCACTGCAATGCCATGGTGGGTTTCTCTGCCTGGGACTTAGCTTCTGGAGGACAGATGCCTGTCTGTTTTCCTGATAATCCATTGCCCAGCACTGGACTGGTGCATGATTAGCTGATTGAAGTTCCCAAAAGGCAGAAATAACATGCATCATTTCTGTATCCTTAACCCTGCTGAGCATAGAAGGTCCTCTATAAACAATTTCTATAGAATAAGGCATCTGAATGGCCACTATACACCTAATGCCATGCCAGGAAGCACAAGGCAAAGAGTGACATTGTAAACATCAGATAAAGCAATGTTTGATCCTGGCTTTGCCCAGTTACCAGATAATTTGGCAATCTATCTGAGCTTGCTAAGCCTCATTGTCTCCATCTGCAAAATGGAAGTATTGATAGCACCAAAATTATTACTAATGGTGTGAGTTAAGATACCTAAGATTCTAGGCTTCATTCTTGTCACATAGAAAGGCTCCATAGAGGATTGCAAGATGGCGGCAAGATAGGGGGGAGTAGAGTCCACTTCCCCCTGTCCACTGGCGAAACACCTAGCCAATCTGCTGTGGAACAGAGTGAGCAGCCAGCAGTATTCTAGCATATATGAAGATTGGAGAACAAAATTATAGCGACTTATATTTAAGTCCCTTATCCACCTTGAATTTATTTTTGTGTATGGTGTAAGCTGGTGGTCAAGTTTCCTTTTTTTGCATGTAGCTGTCCAGATTTCCCAACACCATTTGTTGAAGAGGCTATTTTTACTCCATTTTATGCTGCTGCCCCCTTTGTCAAAGATTAATTGGCCATAGAGATTTGGGTTTATTTCTGGGCTCTCTGTTCTGTTCCATTGGTCTATCTGTCTGTTTTTATGCCAGTACCAGGCTGTTTTTATTACAGTGGCCTTGTAATACAGTTCGATATGAGGTACTGTGATCCCTCCTACTTTGCTCTTCTTCTCAAAATTGCAGCTGATATTCAGGGTCATTTATGGTTCCATATAAATTTTTGAAGTGTTTGTTCTATATCCGTGAAATATGCCATTGGTACTTTGATAGGGATTGCATTGAATCTATAAATTGCTTTGGGTAGTATGGACATTTTGATGATGTTGATTCTTCCAATCCATGAACATGGTATATGATTCCATTTGTTTGTGTCTTCCATGATTTCTTTCTTCAGTGTTGTGTAGTTTTCTGAGTGCAGGTGTTTTACCTCCTTGGTTAGGTTTATTCCCAGATATTTTATTTATTTTTTGTTGCTATATCAAATGGGATATTTTTTCCTGACTTCTGCTTCTGACGTTTCATTGTTGGTATACAAAAATTCCTTTGATTTCTAGATACTGACTTTGTATCCCGCTGTTTTTCTGAATTCATTTATTAGATTGAGTAGTTTTTTGGCTGATTCTATAGGATTTTCTATATACACTATCACGTCATCTACAAAAATGACAGTTTTGTTTCCTCTTTTCCAATTTGGATACCTTTTATTTCCTTTTCTTGTCTGATTGCTGTGGCTAAAACTTCCAGAACTATGTTGAATAGAAGTGGTGATAGTGGACAACCTTGTCTTGTTCCTGATCTTAGTGAGAAAGATTTTAGTTTTTGTCCATTGAGTATAATGTTGGCTGTAGGTCTCTCATATATGGCTTTTATTAGATTGAGGAATGCTCCCTCTATTCCCACTTTGCTGAGTGTTTTATCATAAATGGGTGCTGCACCTTATCAAATGCTTTTTCCCTATCTATTGATATGATCATGTGATTTGTCTTTGTTTTTTTTTTATGTGATGTATTATGTTTATTGATTTGCGAATATTGCACCATCCTTGCATTCCTGGGATGAATCGCACTTGGTTATGGTGTATGATCTTTTTAATGTATTGCTGGATGCACTTTGCCAATATTTTGTTGAGGATTTTAGCGTCTATGTTCATCAGTGATATTGGCCTGAAGTTTTCTTTCTTTGTTGTGTCTTTGTCTGGTTTTGGGATTAGGATGATGCTGGCTTCATAAAAAGAGTTTGGGAGTCTTCCATCATTTTGGATTCTTTGGAATAGTCTGTGAAGGATAGGGGTTAGCTCTTCCTTAAATGCTTTGTAGAATTCTCTTGTGAAGCCATCTGGTCCAGGGCTTTTGTATATTGGGAGTTTTTTGATTATTGCTTCAATTTCATCTACTGTTATTGGTCAGTTCAGGCTTTCTGCTTCTTCTTCATTGAGTTTTGGAAGATAATATTTTTCTAGAAATTTGTCCATTTACCCTAGGTTTTCAAATTTCTTGGCATACAGTTCTTTGTAGTAGTTTCTTACAATCTTTTGTATTTGTGTGGCATAAGTTGTAATCTCTCCTCTTTCATTTCTGATTGTGTTTATTTGGGCCCTCTCTCTTTTTTTTTCTTGATGAGCCTGTTTAAACACTTGTTGATTTTGTTTATCTTTTCAAAGAACCAGCTCCTGGATTCATTGATCCTTACAGTTGTGTTTTTAGTCTCTATGTCATTTAATTCTGCTCTGATCTTGGTTATTTCCTTCCTTCTACTTGCTCTGGGCTGTATTTATTGTTGTTCCTCGAGTTCTTGTAGGCATAGGGTTAGGTTGTTTGTTTGAAATGTGTCTATCTTTTTTAGGTAGGCCTGCATCGCTATGAACTTCCCTCTCAGGACTGCCTTCAACATGCCCCATAAGTTTTGGGTTGTTGTGAGTTCATTTTCATTGGTTTCCAGAACCTTTCTTATTTCTTCCCTAATCTCATTCTTGACCCATTTGTTATTTAATAGCATGCTATTAAATCTCCATGATTTTGAGTGTTTTGGGTTTTTTCCTTGGGGTTGGTTTCTAATTTCAGTCCCTTGTGGTCAGAGAAAATGCTTGATATGATTTCAATTTTCTTGAATTTGTTGAGGCTTGTATTGTGTCCTATCATATGGTCTATCTTTGAAAATGTTCCATGTGCATTTGAAAAGAATATGTATTTAGCTTCTGTGGGGTGAAAGGCTCTATATATATATCAGTTAAGCCCATTTCTTCTAGGGCATTGTTCAATGCCACAATATCTTTGTTGATACTTTGTTTGGAAGATCTGTCCATTTTTGACAGTGGGGTGTTAAAATCTCCTACTATGATAGTGTTGCTGTCAATATCTTTCTTGAAGTCCTCCAAGAGTTTCTTTATGTATTTGGGTGCTCCTGTGATGGGTGCATATATATTTACAATGTTTATGTCTTCTTGGTGGATTCTTCTCTTGAGTATTATGAAGCGTCCTCTGAGTCTCTCTTTATGGCCCTTTTTTTTGAAGTCTATTTTGTCTGATATGAATATTGCTACCTTGGCTTTTTTTTCTGTCCATTTGCTTGGAAAATTTGTTTCCAGCTCTTCACTTTCAGTCTGTGTAGGTTTTTTGTCTGAGGTGGGTCTCTTGTAGGCAGCATATGTTTGGGTCATTCTTTCTTATCCATTCAGCTATTCTATGTCTTTTGATTGGAGCATTTAATCCATTTACATTTAAGGTATTATTGATAGATACTTATTCATTACCTATTTTTTGTACCTGTGTTCCTCTCTCTCT
>PVJI01027548.1:0-17546 GCA_004026765.1 Micronycteris hirsuta
GCAACCCTTTGGTTCGTAGCCAGCACTGAATCCACTGCGCTACACCAGCCAGGGAACAAGAGAGAACCTTAAAAGCAGCAAGAATGAAGCAGAGAGTCACCTACAAAGGAGTTCCCATAAGACTTTCAGCTGATTTCTCAAAAGAAACTTTGCAGGCTAAAAGGGACTGACAAAAAGTATTCAAAGTCATGTAGGACAAGGACCTACACTCAAGATTATTCTATCCAGCAAAGCTATCATTTAGAATGGAAGGGCAGATAAAGTGCTTCCCAGATAAGGACAGGTTAAAGGAGTTCATCATCACCAAGTCCTTATTATATTAAACGTTAAAGAGACTTACCTAAGAAAAAGATGAAGATAAAAAAAAAAAGAACAGTAAAATGACAACAAACAACTATCGACAACCGAACCTTAAAAAAAAAAAACAAAAATGAACTAAGCAAACAGCTAGAACAGGAACAGATTCACAGGAATGGAGATCACATGGAGGGTTATCAGTAGGAAGGGGGAGGGGGGAGAATGGGGGAAAAGGTACAGGGAACAAGAAGCATAAATGGTAGGTACAAAACAGACAGGGGGAGGTTAAGAACAGTATGAGAAATGGAGAAGCCAAAGAACTTATATGTACTACCCATGGACATGAACTAAGGTGGAAGAATGGTGGTGGGAGGGGGTACAGGGTGGAAGGGAATAAAGAGAAGAAACAAAGTGGGATAACTATAATAATATAATCAATAAAATATCTTTTAAAAAAATAGCCCTGGCTGGTGTAACTCAGTGGATTGAGTGTGGGCTGTGAACCAAAGGGTTGCTGGTTTGATTCCCAGTTAGGGCACATGCCTGTGTTGCAGGCCAGGTCCCCAGTGGAGGTCACATGAGAGGCAACCATACATTGATGTTTCTATCCTCCTTTTCCTTCCTTTCCCCTCTCTCTAAAAATAAATAAAATCTTAAAAAAAAGGAAACTTTAAAAAATAAAAGCACTAAAAACAAACAAACAAAAGAAATGGAGAAGCCAAAGAACTTGTATGCATGACCCATGGACATGAACTAAGTGGGGGGGGATTGCTGGAGAGAATGATGATACCTGGCAAAAGGGGGGAAATTGGGACAACTCTAAAACCATAATCAATCAAATATATTTAAAAAATAAGAATATATAAGATGAGAACTAGAGGAAAGTTGAGTATGCTAAGTATAAATGTGGAAGGTATAGAAAAGACACAAATTAAGTATCTAGAGATGAAAATATATTATCTGAAATGAAAAATATACAGGTTGGGATTACTAGTGAACTACACACTGCAGAAGAAAAGATGAGTGAAATTTTAGGCATAGTAATAAAAACCAAACAAATGAAACAGGGAAAAAACATCAAAGCATCAGTCACTGTGGAAAAATACCATGGGGTCTAATGAAGTCCCAGATGATTTGAAGAAATAAAGACCAAAATTTTTGAAAATTTTATGAAACTATAAATGCACAAATCTTAATATTTCAATGAACAGGAAGAAGGAGGAGAAAGAGAAGGAGGAGAGGAGAATGAGGAAAAGGGGAAGACAACCTCACCATGGAATATCACAATGTAAGTGCTAAAAAGGTGAGAAAAACTTTGTTCAAAGTAACAGATGAGAATGGCAGCAGACTTCTTTGTCAGTAGCTATGCGAGCAACATGCCAGAAAAAACACAATGGAATGACACTTCGAAGTACAGAAAGAAAAAAGGCTGATAGAATTCTAAACCCAGAGACAGTCTTTCAAACATGAGATGAAATTTTAAAAATGAAATGAGATAAAGGAGTAATCTTAGAGTATTCATTGCTGTAAGTCAGTTATTGGTGCAGAGAAATGCTATTGATTTTTATAAGCTGATATTTATTCAGGTAACATTGTATTTCCTAATTAGTTTTCATTGTTTTTCTGTATATTACATTTTTTTGTCAGTGATCATATTAACTGCAAATAATGATAGCTCTGTTTCTTTCATTTCAATCCTTATGCCTCTTATTTCTTTCCCTTTGTTTAAGGGAGAATTCATTGCCAGAACTCCATCACTATAAGACATAATAAAAAAACTCTCTCAACATAAGAGAAATGATACCAGATGGAATACTGGAGATACAAAAAGGAATGAGGAACACTGGAATTAATAAATATGTGAGGAAATATTAAATATATGTTTCTAATATTTAAAAATCTCTTTCAAAGATGACTATTAAAACAAAACTAATAACATTGTGTTATACTGTATACTGTATAATATATGTAGAAAAACATGAAAAAAAACACAAGGCTGGGAGAAAGGAATTTAAGATACAATGTTGTAATGTTTTCATAGTACATGTGAAATGGTATGATAGTATTTCAAGGTACAATGTTAAAAGTTAGAGAGATGCTATGGTAAGTAGCTCCTAAGATGGCTTCCAATGGTCCACTTCTTTATTTTTACCTTTGTGTAATTCCTTTTTTTTTAGTGTGAAATGAATCTAGTGACTCTCCTCCAACAAACAGAATAGAGGAAGTTCTTGGATGTCACTTCCAAGATTATGGTACAAAAGGCTTTGGCTTCTCTCTTGTTCACCCTCTCTTACCATCTCTTTCTTAATCTGATAGAAGCAGTTGTGATGTTGTAAGCTGTCCTACATAGAGGTCCATGGGGCAAGGAATTGAGGGTGGTTTCTGGCCAACAGTCAGTGAAGAATTGAGGACCTTAGTGCAACAGAATACAAAGAACAAAATCTTGCCAACAACCAAATGAGTAAGCTTGGAAGTGTAATCCTCCTTCAGTCAAGCCTTCAGATGAGGTCACTGCAGTCTCAGCCAATACCTTGATTGCCATCTTGTGAGAAACCTGGAACCAGAGAACCCAGCTAAGTCATGCCTGGATTCCTAACTCACATAAACTGTGAGATAAGTATTTGTAAAGATACCAAATCTGGGTTTAATTTTGTTATGCAGCAACACATGGATAACATAGTTATAAACTGAACACTCTATAATAACCACTAGGGAAAAACACAAGATGAAGTATATAACTAATTAGCCTATAATATAAATAAAATAAAATCTTAAAATAATTATCCCAAAGGTTGGCAAGAATAAAATTGAAAAGGACCAACCATCTACTGAGCATCAATCATGGTAGAGAAATGGGATCTAATGCAAAGAATACTGAGTCCCTGCCTGGCCTCAAACAAAAAGAAGAAAGTTTGTATTCTCACTTGGGGGCAGGAATTCAGTCAGAAAAATCCACACATGAAAACAACTCTGGGTATGATACCCAATCACCCTATGCCTTGATGGTTTATGGGCAGAACAATCTCTCAGGTACAGGGGAAACCATGGAAATAGATTTAAGATAGACCTTCAGGATGGCTAAAATTTCAGCAAGCAGAGATGTGGCAGACAGGCAACACATTCCAAGCAGAGTACATAGGATCAAAGGCTCAGTTTAGAAAGCTAGTCGGGTATCTTGCAGGAAGGAGTCAGTGTGGGGAAGGCCAGGGATTTTATAGCAGACCTGGAATACTGCTTTGTCACAGAAATCTGGAGCAGTGATTTTCAATTCTTGTGGTGTGCCACGAGAATTTTTAAAACATGCAATACCTGACTATTTAGTCAGGGCCACTGATCTCTTTTCCCTTAGACTGTCAAATTTAAAAAAAGAAATGACAACAGCCAACACAACAATAGCTTTCCAGTGTGAATGCCCTGCCTTGAACCATAAATATATATTATAGGTTATATAATAGAGTTGCATCTGATTGGTCAATTCTTGGTACCAGAAATCCTTATATTACAAGGATGGGCACCTGATTTTTTTAAAAGTCAATTTGGAGCAAAAAGGGTAGGTTATTACTGTTATTATTTTTTATTGTAAATCAATCAAAATTATACCTATTTTTGTCAGATCAGCAACAAAATATAATATATTTTTGGTGTGCACAGAAATTTAGTAATTAGTTTATGTGTGCCATGAGATGAAAAATGTTGAAAGTTGCTGACCTAGACAAAAGAAGGCTGCATAAACGAGGGTGGGGCTACAACACCAAATTATGCAGAGGGACCAAGGACAACGACTGAAAACAAACAGTGGGATTGACAGAGGCACAGGCAGAGCCTACTCTAGGGATGGTATTTATCTGCACACTTCCCTACTACCTGACCAGTGACTGACATCACTAATTAATGACAGACTGAGACTGTACATAGCCTGATTTCTCTTCAACATAGTGCTTTAGGAAACTACTACCAAAACATCAGAATTGGCACAAGGGATGAAATGTATTTGTCACTTCTGACCTAATAATTTAAGCGTAGTCTATAGGGAATGAGGGATCTGAAGAGCTTATTTTGCCACCCACTACAGACGCTCATTACATGCAGGCTGAAAAGCAAGAAGGGTCCTCCTCAACTGGGAAGTCTGTAGTCTTTCCAAAATCATGCATCTCTTAAAGAGATAAAATGGAGGAGGCTTTAATAAAGAAGGCTGCTTAAAAAAAAAAGAATGTGCCCGGCTGGTGTAGCTCAGTGGATTGAGCGCGGGCTGGGAACCAGAGGGTCCCGGTTCGATTCCCAGTCGGGGCACATGCCTGGGTTGCGGGCCAGGTCCCCAGTGAGGGCCATGTGAGAGGCAACCATACATTGCTCTTTCTCCCTCCCTTCTCCTCTCTCTGAAAATAAATAAAAAATAAATAAAATCTTAAAAAAAAAAAAGAATGAAATTTTGCCATTTGCAACAATATGGATGGACCTAGAAGGTATTATGTTAAGTGAAGTAAAGCGGACAGAGAAAGACAAATGCTATATGATTTCATTTATATGACAATCTAAAGAACAAAACAAAACAGACACAAAGTCATAGATACAGAAAAAAGAACTGATGGTTGCTGGAGGGGGCATGGAATGGAGGATCGGGTTAAAAAGGGGAAGGGAATTAAGAGGTATAAACTTCCAGTTATAGAAGAAGTTACAAGGACGTAATGCATAGACAGCGTAAGAAACAGAGTCAATAACATCGTAATAACTATGCATGGTGACAGATGGTTACTAGCCTTATCATAGTGACCGCTTAGTAAGGTATATAAATGTTGAATCACTATGTTGTACACCTGAAACTAATATAATATTGTCTACGTCAAAAGTAATTTTAAAATAAACATAAAAAAGAAGAAAGCTGCAACTTACAAAGTAGTAGGACCTCCTAAACCCAACCTGATAATCAATGTTTCTTTTTTTTTTTAATGGAGAACTAACTTCCTCCACCTGATAAAGAGCACCTAGGAAAATCCAGAGCTAACATTATACTTGAACTGAATGCTTGGGATGACATCGGTTAATAAAATTATATAGTTGTCAGGTATACAATTCTATAACACATCATCTGCACATTGTATTGTGTGTTCACCACCCCAAGTCAAGTCTCCTCCCATCACCATTTGTCCCCCACTTACCCTCTTCTACCTCCCCCACCCCTTTCTCTTGTAATCACCACAACTGTTGTCTGTGTCTATGAGGGTTTTACTTTTGTTGGGGTTCCCCCCCCCGCTTAATCCTTCGCTTTTGTCATTCAGCCTCCTAACCCCCTTCCTCTCTGACAGCTGTCAGTCTGTTCTCTATCTATGAGTCTGTTTCTATTTTCTTAGTTTATTTTGTTTATTAGATTCCACATATAAGTAAAATCATATGGTGTTCTAGCTACTTTTATTCAGCATTGTACTGGAAGTTTTAGAAAGGGCGATGAAATAAGGGCATCCTAATTGGAAAGAAATAACTAAAATTATTTCTATTTGCAGATAGCATGATCTTATATACAAAAGTCCTATGGAATACACTAAAAATTTATTAGAACAAACAAGTTTAGGAAGGTTGCAGGATACAAGATTAATATATAAAAATCAATTCTATTTATTGCCTTGGCCGAGTGGCTCAATTGGTTGGAGCATTGTCCCATGCACCAAAAGTTTGTGGGTTTGCCCCGGCTGGTATAGCTCAGTGGATTGAGCACAGGCTGCAAACCAAAGGGTCGCCGGTTTGATTCCCAGTCGGGGCACATGCCTGGGTTGAAGGCCAGGTCCCCAGTTGGGGCCACATGAGAGGCAACGACACATTGATGTTTCTCTCCCTCTCTTTCTCCCTCCCTTCCCTTCTGTCTAAAAGAAATAAATTAAATCTTTAAAAAATTTTGTGGGTTTGATCCGCGGTCAGGGTGCATACAACAGGCAACTGATGGATGTTTCAGTCATATTAATGCTTCTCTCTCTCTCTCTTTCTCCCCTCTCCCTCCCTCCCCCTCCTTTTCTCTCTAAAATCAATAAACATATCTTCAGCATATCTTCAGGTGAAGATTAAATAATAATAATAATCAATTATATTTCTATACAGCAGCAATGAACAAACTGAAAATAGAATTAAGAAAACCATTCCATTTGTAATAACATCACTAAAAATAAAGTACACAGAAATAAATTTAATAAAAGAAGTGTAAAATACACACTCTGAAAACTAAAATAAATTATGTAAAGAAATTAAAAGGACCAAAATAAATGAGAAGACATCCCATGTTCAGGAATCAGAAGACTTGATATAGTCAGGATGACAATCCTCTCCAAACTGGTTTACAGACTCAATGCAATCCCTATTAAATTCCCAGGTCTCTTTGCATGAAGAAGCTGATCCTAAAATTCACATGAAAATTGAAAAGACTCAGAATTTCCAAAACAATCATAAAAAAGGACAAAGTTGGAGAAGTCACATCTCCCTATTTCAAAACATTAATCAAGACAGTGTAACACTGGCTTAAGAATAGACATGTAGATCAATGGAATATAACTGAGAGTCCATAAATAAACCCTCATATTTATGGTCTATTGATTTTCAATATGAGTGCTAAACCAGTGGAAAAACAACAGCTTTTTTAAACATCATATTAATTTTGTGACATAAGATTTATGGCAATTATTTTGCAGTAATAAAAGATGACTTCTGTTTGCATGTCAATATTTCAAAACCTACAATATATATTTAACTTAAAAGGTAAACTCCAAAAAATCCATTTTTACCACATTTCTGCTTCTTGAATTAAAACCATTACTGTGTATTTTATGTCATAGTAATTCATATACTCAATTTACAAGTTAATCACATCATATGTTTTCACCCATACGTATAAATTAAAGATTATGAAGCAAACACCTCATGAGGCCATAGCCCAAGTTTAGATACAAGACACTGGTCACAGCCCTGAAGCTCTCAGGTCCTTCCATTAAGTAACATCACTTGTGTATCCAGAAGCCTCCACATCCTGACTTTTGTGATCATTATCTCCTTTCTTGTTGCTGTAGATATACCATATATTAGATGTTTGTTTCTCCAGTTTATTATTTTTTTTATTTGCCTCTCTCAGTCAATATTGTGAGTCAGCCTCTTGTGTAGCTGGAGCTTATTTATCTTCAATGCTATTTAGCATTCCATTGTATGAAAATACTACAAGTTGTCCACGGCCCTACTGATAAACATTTCTGGTTTTTACTATTACCAACTATGCTTCTATGAATATTTGTGTTTTATGTGTTATGGAGCAATATCAAAGGTCTATAGTTAGAAGTGTCATTGCTGGGTAGTAGGGGTATGCATAGTTTGAATTTTATTCAATAATGTCAAATTCTTTTCCAACCCATTTGTGCCACCTTACACTTCCATAGAAGTAAGAGTACATTCCCACAGTAGCAAAGACTGTGTATCAGATATTTTTATTTTTGCAATTTCATGCTGTAATGGTGTCTCAGTGTTATTTTAATTTGCACTTCTGATTTCTAATGAGGCTGGATAAATTTTAATTTATTGGACATTGAGTTTTCTGTGCTTATTGGCCTTTCATATATTTTCACATATTTTATCTTTTTTTCCCAGCTTTACTTCTCTGTATTCTGGATATTCAACACTGTGTAATATTTTTGCAAGTATCTTCTTCCAATTTGTGACTTGTCTTGTTATTATCCTAATGGTATCTTTTGATGAACAAAGTTACTTCACTTCAATGAAGTTCAATATAAAATCTCTACTTTACAGTTAGCATTTTTAATGGATTGTTTAATAAGTTATTTTTCACTCTGAGGTCATGTAAACACTCTCCTACATTATCTTCAAAGGGCTTTTCAGCTTTGTTCAGCTTTGATTTTCACATCTAACTTTTTAATAAATCTAGAGTTGGTATTTTTGTTTGTATGATAAGGTAGTAATCTGGGAAACGTGTTCCCTGTATGGATATCCAACTATCTCACCACCTTACTGAAAACTGTCTCCATTCATCACTGATCTGCACTGCTTCCTCTAAAGTATGTCAAAATCCATGCATTCCTGAATCTGTTTCTCAAATTCTGTTCCACTGGTCTACACAACTACTCCAGTACTAATACACAGTATTCCTTATTACAGCTTGACATCTGAAAGAGCAAGTTTGCTCATTTTGTTGCTGTTCAAGAATATCATCCCTTTTGGGCTTATTCCATTCCTCTGAAAGTTTAAACATCAGCTTAAGCCCTGGCTGGCATGTTTCAGTGGACTGAGTGTGGGCTGCGAACCAAAGAGTCACGGATTAGATTCCCAGTCAGGATACATGCCTGGGTTGCAGGCCAGGTCCCCAGTAGGGTGCACACAAGGGGCAACCACACGTTGATGTTTCCCTTCCTCTCTTTCTCTCTCCCTTCCTCTCTCTCTAAAAACAAATAAATAAAATTTAAAAAAAATAAAAATCAGCTTAACAACTGCTACAGTAATAAATGGGATTTTGATTGCAATGACTTTGGATCTGTGGATCAATTTAGGAAGAATTACAATTTTACATAATACCAAGTCATCTAATCCATGTATGTAGTTTCTCTCTCCACTTACGTAGGTCATCTTTTTTTTAAGATTTTATTTATTTATTTTTTAGAGAGAGGAGAAGGGAGGGAGACAGAGAGGGAGAGAAACAGCAATGTGTGGTTGCCTCTCACATGGCCCTCAGTGGGGACCTGGCCTGCAACCCAGCCATGTGCCCTGACCGGGAATCGAACCGGGACCGTCTGGTTCCCAGCCCGCGCTCAATCCACTGAGCTACACCAGCCAGGGCTCGTAGGTCATCTTTAATGTATCCCAATAAAGTTTATAAGCCTCAGAGAGGTCTTGCCCAGTTTGTTTACTTTTCCCAAGCATTTAATGTTTTTTTGGATGACATGCCAAATGGTATCTTTTTCTAAAATTTATCATAGGTATATAAATACAGTTGATTTTTTAAAGATGTTATTTATTTATTTTTAGAGAGAGGGGAAGGGAGGGAGAAAGCGAGGAAGAGAATCATCAATGTGCAAGAGATACATCAATCGGTTGCCTCTTACATGCCCACAACCAGGGACCAAACCCACCACCCAGGTATGTGCCCTGACTAGGAATCTAACCAGCGAACTGTTCTCCCCCGCCCTACCCCCACAGGCAAGTGCTCAATACACTGAGCCACACCAGCCAGGGCAATTTTTATACTAACTTTATATTTAACAACTTTACTTAACTTTTCATTTATTTGAAGGTTATTATAGATTTTCTATTTGTACAATCATATTTGTTCAGTACAGCAGTCTTGTTTCCTTCTTCTCAATTCTCATACCTTGTTATTTTTCTTGCTTTACTGTGCTTTTTAGGACTTCCAGTAAAGTACTGAAGAGGAGCTAAATGTAGACATCTTCATCTTGTCCCTTTCTTAAATTTTCTTTAATATGCCCTGCCTGGTGTAGCTCAGTGGATTGAGCGTGGGCTGGGAACCAAAGGGTCGCTGATTTGATTCCCAGTCAGGGTACGTGCCTGGGTTGCAGGCCAGGTCCCCAGTGAGGGCCATGTGTGAGAGTCAACCATACATTGCTGTTTCTCTCCCTCTCTTTCTCCCTCCCTTCCCCTCTCTCTAAAAATAAATAGCCCGGCTGGTGTAGCTCAGTGAATTGAGCACGGGCTGGGAACCAGAGGGTCCCGGTTTGATTCCCAGTCAGGGCACATGCCTGGGCTGCAGGCCAGGTCCCCGTGGGGGCCATGTGAGAGGCAACCATACATTGCTCTTTCTCCCTCCCTTCTCCTCTCTCTGAAAATAAATAAATAAAATCTTTAAAAATAACTAAAATCTTAAATTAAAAAAATTTTCTTTAATAACCCCCAAAATTTTGCAGCTCCTCTAAAAGGATGATTGAGATCTGAAGCAATAAGATAGAGAGCTCTGATTTGCCCATGCTATTCTTCAGTAGATACTGAGTCTTCTGCTTTACCCATAGTGTAACTGATTAACTCCCTGACACCTTTCTCTGTAACAATGAAATAATCTGGCTAAGGAATACCATAAGTTTCTGTAAGTGGGTACAAGTTACAATTGTTGAGGCAAAACAGATTATCACAGGTGAAGGCTTGGAGTGTGGTTATTGTGTCGCTGCCACCAAAACCAACTCACCTTGTCTCCCTGTCTTCTCTGCTGGAAGTTGCCAGATTGAGGATGCTGTGGGGTGGACTGCCAACAACACCCTTTTCAGCAACTGGTTCTGGGTCAAGTCAATATCCATATGCAAAAAAAATGAACTTGCTATCTTACCTCACAACATATACAAAAATTAATCTAAAATGGTTCAAAGACAGAAACGTAAGATATAAAACTATAAAACTTGTGAGAGAAAACATAGCTGTAAATCTTCATGACTTTGGATAAGCAATAGCTTCTTGGATATGACACCAAAAACATAAATAAGAAAAGGGAAAAGATAAACTGGACATCATCAAAATTAAAAACTTTGGTGCTGCAAAGAATGCCATCAAGAAGGTGAAAAGACAACTCACAGAATAGGAGAAAAGTTTTCAAAATTCAGTAACTGAAAACAGACTTATATCAAGACTTTATAAACAACTATTACAACTAAAAAGTCAAATAATCAAATTAAAAATGAGCAAACATTCTGAGTAAACATTTCTTCAAGGAAATGATGAAAAGATGATCAATATAATTAGTCATTAGGAAATTAAGTCAAAATTACTATGAGATACCACTTCACATCCACTAAAATGGCTATGATGAAAAGAACCATAATCACAAGTGTTGACAAGGATGTTGAGAAACTAAAACCCTCATACTTTGCTAATGGGAACATAAAATAATGCAGCCACTTTAAAAAATCTTGGAAGTTCTGCAAAGGATTAAACATAGTGTTACCATATGGCCCAGCAATTCCACTCCAAAGTATACACCCAAGAGAAATGAAGACATATGTCCACACAAAGAACTGTACACAAATGTACACAATAGTCAAAAACTAGAAACAATCCAAATGTACATCAACTAATGAATAGATAAATAATATGTGGTGCACCCATACAATGGAATATTATTCAGCAATAAAATAAAATGAATTAGTTATTGATGTACAACATAGATGAACCAAGAAACCAGTCACAAAGAATTACATATTGTAATTTTCCATTTAAATAAATGTCCATGATATGCAAATCTATAGAAACAGAAAGTAGATTGATTAGTAGTTCCCAACACTGTGAGAAATGAAAAGACTGGGTGGTGAAGGCTAAATAGTGTGGAGTTTCTTTGGGAAATAATAAAAATAATCTACAGTTGATAGTGGCTTTGGATGCACAACTTTGTGAGTATACTAAAAACCAGTGAATTGTACCCTTTAAATGGGTGAACTATATGGTATGGCAAGTCACTTGTGTACCCAAAAAGTTTTTTTAAAGGAGAATAGGGGGCCTGAGAGGCCTATCAAAGTACCTGAGTTGTAAATGAGTTATGTGTGTCATTGTTGTCCTAATTAGAAAAAGAGAATATGTTTCAAAACCAGAACCATAGTAGAATCTCAGGTTTGGGATTAGGCATTTCCAAAGCCTTCAGTGTGCTGGACCCACACAGCATGAAGCCAGTCCCCAAGCTGTCTTTTCTGATTGAGACAGTGGGTAGCTATGAGGTGTTAAAGCCAGGCTAACATAAAACTGTGATTTCCTGCCTTAGCAAATACTGTTCTAATTAAGTGGAGTACTTTTAAATGATTATCAAAAGAGCCCTACTTCTCAGCGGTCTCAAAACATGGAAATGCCAGGATTTTGATGCCTAAGGGTTTTCCAAAGTTAAATGGCTCTTGTTTCCTGAATTCAGGCAGACAGGTTTTTCAACTGTCAACTGCATTGATCTGATTTAATTCATGGCCCAGTGGCTACAAACTGGTGTACTTCCTGCAGCTAAAGTGGAATTAGCAATGCAAGACCATATAGTAAGGCTAAAAGCAAAGACTTAAGCAAACACAGTACCTTTACTAAGAACTATTGTTTTGATCTAATCTTGGAGAAAAACACAACTGAGGTTAAGGGAACAAAATTTCCTAACTGCATTTATGAAAATAGAATGTTTTCCTGAGGCTGAGGAAGGCAAAGGGAAAGGGTATATGTTGTGAAGTCATTCCTCAAACCATAACAAATTGAGAGTTGTGGTTTAATATATAACACAGATGGTCAGTTTTGTAATGATTTTAAGTTTACAGTATCTTCTCTTTTTTTCTGGGGCATTATATTTCACTTGGCAATAGTTCATATCCTCATTTCTCTCCAGCCAGTTTTCAAAAGCAAAAATGTGAATTACGTCATTTTGTGGTTTAGTCTTGGCATACGGAGCATTAGAACAGCAACAATGATTTCTTGTAACCCACCTCTGGCCTGTAGTGATATCCCTAGGGAGGTAGTATTTCATGCGGCATAATTTTGCCACCACCAAAGATGGTCATCACTTAAATAGTTGCAGAGGTGATAAAAATGAGGACATCACAAACACACCCCCATCCAGCTGAAACACCATTCTTAAGTGGATGATGATGTGAACATGAGATCCTAATATATCCATCAAAGCTTTATAATATAAGAATTTTATTCTTTTCTTTATAACACTTGTAAAAACTGTCTGCTATGAATCTTGACTGTCACCAACAGTTCCTAGAATCTGGAATAACTGCATATCCAAACAAATCTAAGGATTCTATTTTATTAAAGTGTCTTCTGCTTTGTAGTTGCAGAAATTAATCTCAGAACCAATTCTTATTCACCTGTTTTGTTTCAGCAACTTTGAATATCAAAGAATGCAACCTTGAAAATTATTATCTCCATGAAAAAAAGGAGGGAGAAATAAAGAGCCTTTATTTGGGCTCTATTATCTTTTCTCAGTAGGCAATGTGCAAGACAACTTATAATAAAATCTTACAAATAAACACATTTTCTTTAAACCATTACTAAGGAACACCATTATGATCAATACTATGAAGAATTTAAATTTTGTTGATGCTCCCCGAATCCCATCTGAAATTACAAATGTGGTACAATGAAAATAAAATTTTTAAATGTGTTACAATGGAGAAAAATAAACATTTTATGCATACCACACATGAAAGAAAAAAAAAAAACAGAAAGTAAAACTTGCAGAGTCAAAAGCAAGTCAGTTCCAGAGCAGGAAGTAAAATCTTGGCCTTGCATTCCTTTGTTCCAGGGCCTAGCCCACACAGGGGATGGTTTTATGTTTCTAGCTGCAAATGGTTCCTTGCCTTTGATCCATTTGCCTCTGTAAATACAAGCCTCTGATGGACACAGGAAAAAATACTTCTAGGAATCCTGTAGCATGACGCATGTTAACAGCCTTAGAGGGGAAATATTTGTCAGTATTTTACAGATAACCTAGTCCTAGAGGTACTTAAAAGGCCTTTCTTAACTCATTTCCTTCCCACTGCTTCTGGTCTCCCTGTTATACCCCAATGATCCATCCTGCTCTTACCAAAAACTCAGTAGGTAAACAGACAATTTTTAAATGGCATCTCATGACATGAGCCTCTGGTGCAAATCTTGAGTAAAATACACCAGCAAAGTTAACACTTGCCCAATGGGACTGTCAAAGAATCACATCCAAAAAAGGCTTAAGCAAAGATAATCATCAACAGGCCTTAGGGCTAATCAATCTCTGCATCTTTGCATCTGCAGTTCCCTCAGCCTGAACAACCTTCAGTTTTTCCACGGCTATTTCCCTTCCATATTCTCTGGGACTTCAGCACAAATGTAACCTACTTATTGTAGTCATTCCTGAGCACCTCTCTTAAGGAGTTCTCTCCTCTTACCACAAAACCCCTTATTACATGTTCCTATAGTTGGAACTCTACAGTAAGACTCTACAGTAAGACAGACCATGGCTTCTGCTCCTCACTGGTGTGACTATGGGCAAGTCACTAATTCTCTGTGTCTCCTGACCCTCATCTGGTTGATCTCTATTGCAAAGTCATGATGAAGTGTAAAGGGAAACAAATTCTAGATTGAGAATTAGGAGGTCTCCACTTTAGTGTTGATTCTGCAACTAAACAAGTAGGTGACCTGGAACATGTCACTTCCCCTCATGGGGCCTCCGTTTTCTCATCTGTTCATTGGGGGGATTGGACTCCATGAGATTTATTCCAGCTCTGAGAGTCTGAGAGTGGCTTATACTCTATCTAGACAGCCTGCATTTTCATACTCCTATCCCAAACTCAGAGCTGACCTGAGGTTGAGCCCCAGTTAGCATTTCTGGCTGTCACTTGAGCTATATCTTCCTTCTCCCAGACAATATTCAATTCAACTCAATCAAAGCATAGTTTAATAAGTGAAGGCTATAGCACCTTAGTGTGTACGGTGCTGAAAAGTTGTCTTTTATAATCATCACTGGGGTCAGCATCATCTGTGATTTGTAGCTCAGAATTTAACCCTCTAAAGTTACATTGATATTTTTCTTGGAATCTTCTTACCAAATCCAAATGTTAATCTTTGTGCTCTTCTATTTAATGAACTTTGTCCTTTCCATTGACCCATTATGGAAATTTCCAACCTATGGCTTCTCTTTCTGCCTTTGTGTTATCCTGCTTTTCCTGGTAAATAGCTAGTCCCTACAGCCCTTTAGTGGCAACCTCCAAAACTGAGGCTACCAGAGTTAGTCAACGTATGAGCTCCACCACTATGCAGGACCTATATAAAGATCTAAAAACACAGCGATTAAAACAGTCTAATAGTACCTGATTTGGGATTGAGAAATACTTTACACATAAAAATGCTATTTTATCAAATCAAGCTCAGTTATATACTATCCTCATAAATGGTGGTTAATGAATGGTCCCCTCTCTCTGTCTATCCACATTACATCGCCTGCTCTGAAATGCTGTCCTTTTACCCACCCTTTTAAATTTTTATTTAAGTATTCATAGAATTATTTCAATTAAATTCAATCAAACTCACTGAGTAAACATTTTATCTTAGGGAAAATGTGAATACTTGCTTCAATAATAAAAGCAGAGCTTTTATGTTTACCTCATTCTTCACTCCCAAAGGGAGAAAAAAAATGATGAAGGTACTATCATGTTGCTAGCATTTACTTCTCTGACAGGGTGCTTCCTGTATGATATCATCACTTTAACAACCCACATACAAATACTTAAACTGACCAGGGAGTTATGGAATCCACTAACAATTACTACCCTGATAATCTATGCAAACAGAGCAAGGTGAAGAGAGGCCCTTATCTGAGAAGCACTAAATCATTCAACTCACTTCTAGCTCCGGAGCCTGCGTATGTTCAGAAGTGAGGGAAATCAGAGTCTATAAAATTTCAGCCTAACAACCAAATGTTATTTAGGGTGGTTAGGTTTACTTGTGATTGTGTATTTGACTTTCAAACCCCCTTAAAGTAAATTAAATTAATATCATAGAGCTTTGTAGATAGAAACTTTCCATTCATCCACAAAAGGGAAATACAAAGCAGTGGCAGGACCACATTCCAGGCAGCCAACTCAGCAACACTGGCCTTGATATGAGCAGCCAGGGCCAGCAGGTTCTGTTTCTTGGTGTGACCAAATCTCTGCCTTCTGAACCTCAGTGGACATGCAAAAGGCCTGCTGAGTTGGGCTTGCACCCCTAAATGCAGAGCTAACACTGACTCCACTCACAGAATAGACCCAACAGGTGGGGTTTTTCTTCTTTCCCATTAATTTTTTAAGCATTAACATTTGTAAACATTTCTATGCCAGCTTAAACTGATCAACCATTTAAAACTGTAGAAAAATGACAATGTGTCATTAAATTTTTAAAAGGAAACATGTACTTAAAAAGGGAAGATTGCAGCAGACCAAGAAGTAGCCAAGTGAAACGATTCCTTAAGGCTCTTCTGTAACCAGCCTGAACTGGAGACAGGTTATCCAAAGAAACAGCTAATCCTCACATTAGCCATTGGGCCGTTGTCAGACTTGCCCTTTGGGGCCAGCCTCAGCTCCTCCTTGGCTTGGTGCTCTCACCAGTAGTGCAGGATGCACTGACATTGGTCATCAGCCCATCATTGAACCTTAGCTATCTCTGTTACTATAGACACCTAGGTTCAGAATAACGCAGCCCTCAAGGCTCAGGCTATGATAACAACTTGTAGGGGAAATTACCCAATGACTTGGGGTTTCTGGGATATTGGCAACTCAGTCTCCCTTGTGTAGATGAGCTGTATTCAGCAGCGAAATGGTGTTCCTGCAAGCATCTAGTGAATCTCTTTTCTCAAGATTACCTGCAGATTTACATTTTGCTTGAATGTATAACAACACTGATTTGAGTAAGCTAAAACCCAGGGATGGTCAACTCAGTTCTTTCACAGTCTGCATGATGTTGAACCACTCACTTATCTTCCTTGAGTCTCAGTTTCCTCATCCACAGAATGGAGATGACAGTAGTAATAATAACAATAATAATGAGCCCTGGCTAGTGTGGCTCAGTGGATTGAGTGCCGACTTGTGAACCAAAGGGTCACCCATTCAATTCTCAGTTAGGGCACAAGCCTGGATTGTGAGCCAGGTCCCCAGCTGGGGGTGCACGAGAGGCAACTGAACACTGATGTTTCTCTCCCTGTTTCTACCTGCCTTCCCCTTTCTCTAAAAATAAATAAAATCTAAAAAATAAACCCAATAATAATGATAATGATATCCTCCTTTCCCCACCTCACAAGCTTTGGTAAAGTGTTGTTATTGTTGCTAAATTTCTTTTTTTTTATTTTTTTTATTTTTTGTTCAATTACAGTTATTTGCATCCTCTTCCCTCCCCTCCTCCCTTCCCCTCCAGCCCCATATCCCCCCCAGCCTCCCTCCTCCCCCTTAGTCCTGTCCATGTGTCCTCTACAGTGATTCCTGTAAACCCTTCTCCCCATTGTCCCCTCCCCTCTCTCCCCTGTCTATTCTTAGACTGTTCTTAATTTCAATGTCTCTGGTTATGTTTTGCTTGCTTTTTACTTTTGTTGGTTGTGATCCGGTTAAAGGTGAGATCATATGGTATTTGTCCCTCACTGCCTGGCTTACTTCACTTAGCATAATGCTCTCCAGTTCCATCCATGCTCTTGCAAAGGGTATAAGCTCCTTCTTCCTTTCTGCTGCGTAGAATTCCATTGTGTAAATGTACCATAGTTTCTTGATCCATTCATTTGTAGATGGGCACTTAGGTTGTTTCCAGCA